>ONZH01015050.1:0-70000 GCA_900303285.1 Rhinella marina | reverse complement strand
TTATGGACAGTTTTCAGACCTGACCTTTAGACATGGCCCTGGAGCTAGGTATCTATAGGGTAAGCACTTTCCTATACCATATCATCACATCCCTTATGTTTTCCACTAGAGTTGAGCGAACGTGCTCGTAACGTGCCTGGTAGGGTAGGGTTGATTCGAGAGCCTCTTTAAGGGGTTAAAAGAAAATGTCAACTCTTCACTGTTTTCATTTTGCAGGACTCGCCACAGTTTAAGGCCAATCACGCTGAGCTCGTACTAGCCAATCCCAGCCCGGTCCTCATCTACCAGATATCGTCCAACGAGACCCGGGTGCTTGTGGACATCAGGGGAGAAATGCCAAAGAACCTAAAAGAATATATGTTGGAGAACATCCTGCCACAGCTTCCTGGTGAGGACCAAAGGTTGTCAGAGATGACAGAGCATGTGAACGCCGACCCCCTCCGTTCAGGCACCATACTGTGTCTGATTTACAAAATTCATACCTATCTGAATCTTGAGATGCTTCACACTTGCATCCCTGGTCTGATGGCTTTAAAACATACTGACTGCTTTTTATCAGCAAATGCGTCATCCTTGCCTATGGGCTATGTCTGGCATCTCAAGAGTTCCAATACCACACACAACCCATGGACAAGAGTGGCACTTGTGAAGTGTAAGAGATTCACAAGTGCCACTCTAAAACCAAGATCATGTGCTCAGAACAGTTGTCACTTCCCTTCCCCCACACAGACAGTCTTTCAGCTCTGTGTTGAAAATCATCAGCAGTTTTAAACTGAGATTTCCACAAACTTTGCATTAATCAGTAGTACAGTTTGTATACATACGAAGTAACACTATTTCTGGCCATCATATGATATCTATCTAGCATTTTTAGCAGTTTTCCTCTGTGTTTGCTGAAAATCTAGTTAGTGGTTCAGACATGGTGGATGGAAACTGCTGTACACTGCACACACTCAGAAAGTAAAGGAGAACCTCCTTCGTAAAAGTCTTACAGTCACTCAGAAGCAGCCCTGAGATAATGGAGGCTATTACAGAGAAGTACCGACCTGTCTGCTTGTGAACGAGTCACTTGTGCTGAGCTATAACCTTCATTTTGTCAAGCAGTCTCCCTTTGTCTGTGCCTGTCTCTGAGTTCCTTCTCACTCCTCCCCCTCCCCTCTCCATAGACTTGCATTGATTTGTGTTATATGATCCTTCTGTAGAGCTAATCTGTCCGGGATTGGAAAAGGGCAAGTGAAAAACAGTTTGCCCAGGGGAAGGGGTAAACACCGGATTTCTCATTGATAAAACATATTACAAAGTTTTTTATGGTCACTTGTACTATTGGTTTATGCAAAGGTGTGTGAAAAGTTAGTGACCATTTAAATTCAAAATCGTAAATTGTTCTGTGTCCTAAAAAATGTCATCAAAAACCAGCAGCTCACACTCAAGACATTTGCCACGTTTTTATTCATCTCTCCTTGCTTCAGTATAGAGGGTTTAGGATTAAAATGGTGCAGGAATTACTGGATGTCATTGTGCAGATGGGGCACTGGAATAACTGAACGTTAATCTATCGCAGGTCATCTACAAACTCCATTCCACTACGCTGTTGAAAATGACCGCCTGAGGGCGATGCCCGCCAGCTTCCTGCCACCTTCACCTGTCAACAAAAAGGGTAAGAATACATCACGGGGGCAGGATATGGCGTCTGCCCAATAGTGGTGATGACTGTCGTACAAGAAAATGCAGGTTACAGTCTGACTGGTTGCAATGGTCAGCACCACTGTGCCCCGTGCCACCTCTTTTCCATGCCTTAAGGGCGATAACTTTTTTATTTCTTGACCTAAGAAAATTATTTTTCTGCCTTTTTTCATGACACTCATCATTTTTTATTTGCAGTTCTTCACTGTAACTAGAGCTTACATAGGAGCCACAGTTACAGGGGAGGATAGCCTCCTGACATAGCATTAGTCCCTGGCAGAGCTGATTTGGGTTTGCAAAGCCCCAGTAGTTCTGCCATACTTGTGGCACCTGGCGATCACATGATTGCAGGTCTGACACTATATAGCATTCACTGAGTGCTATGTAGATTTCAGTCCGCTCTCCTTCACTTTGCGGGGTCCGTTCTAGATATAGGTATGAGTCCCACCTGTGGGATAGCCATTTGACCCCAATGTACGAGATGGGCCAACCCCTTTAAAACCCCAGCAGTCAAGCATGGGCAGCCTTCTGTCTTCTCTTTTGAAATCTACATACTCAGGACCTGTGCTGTCCACCATGAGTGAGAACGGTATGAACCTGTATGCAGTGAGCCCCCTACTGATATGCTGGATTTAGGCAGATGCCCCAGTGTGGTGAATACATAACACACACATACACTAATGGTATCAGCGATGAGTAGCTGACACTGTTGTCTCTTGTGTTTGCGGTCTGCAGGTGTCCTGCTCCTGGGAGATGCATACAACATGAGGCATCCACTGACTGGTGGAGGAATGAGCGTGGTCCTGAATGATGTGAAGCTTTGGAGGGAACTTCTTCAGGATCTGCCAGATCTCAGCGAACACTCACAAGTTCTGAAGGTGCGAAACATTGACATTTGTAAAGAGGACATGTAATTCTCTCCTAATGTGAAGACTCTCAGAAGGGGGTTGTCCCGTTTATCCCCTGCAAAGGATGGTGGGTAATTTGTTAGCAATCCTAGCATCCTTTATGAGTCTAGGGAGAAGGTCTGATGTCATAAGTGGCCAACAGCAGTCTTCTTTTAGTCCTGCATGTATATCGGCTCCCAGAATCCTTCACGCAATGTTCCCTCTCAATTGCAGAGTGCTCGTTCAGGCCTGCTAGCCTAAAATGTCTTGCACAACCCTCTCGCATGTTTTGCAGACTGAGCGGCTTCGTCAGGGGATAGCAAATTGTAGCTCTTCAACCCGCTGTCCCCTGACAAAGCTGTTATACTAATACTCTTATTGCACAGCTTCAGTCAAGTATCGTTTACAAATAGAACCAACAGTGACACATGTAACAAATTATATGGGGCTTGTGTAGTAACACTGTCCCCCCAGACAACACCCAAACTCTGAGCAAGCGTCATACTCTAGGGTGCTAAAGGATTAACCTAGCCCTGTGATGGCTAACCTCTGGCACTCCAGCTGTGGTAAAACTACAACTCCCAAGATACACACTTGCTTGCCTATTCTCACAACTCCATAGAAATGAATGAAGCATGCTGGGAGTCGTAGTTCTACCACAGCTGAAGTGCCGGAGGTTAGCCATTACTGACCTAGCCCTTTAAGGATAGCATCCACGCAAACCTATCCCCCCATTTCCCAGAGTTTAGTGCCCCAACGGGCCAGCTAATAATTTTAATACCCCTATACACAGGGCTAACCAACATTTTTGTATGTACCCATTGTTCATTTTTACTTTTAATTATTTTAATAAAAGTTTATGCTTTAAGATATGCACGAGAGGGTCCCTAGTGGGACTAACTTGGTCTGACTGACCTTCAGGTCCTTGAAAATCAGTTTCATTCAGTTCGCTTGCAGAAATCCATGTGCTTGCTGCCCCATTGAAATGAACAGAACTGATTTACAGCGCATGAAGGCTGTAAATTTTGGAAACCAAAACATGCTCCTTTTTTTAGACCAAAAAACTGATGCGTAATAAGTTCCCCCCATAGTGCATATGAGCGCAGCCTAATATGGGCCTGAGCGGCAGTCAGATTTTAAATGCCAATGGGATAGGAAAGCATCTTGTCCCATTTTTTGGGGTAGATACTGTATACAGATTTTGCCCAGAGCTCTATTGCAGAAATGTGAATAAGCCCTAAGGCTGGGTTCACACTTGCGGCTGTTTTCTTGCTCTGCGGCTGATCCAAACTGATGACAAGTCGACCATTTTCTTGCTGCTTGCAGTGACCTCTTGTGTCTTACGCTTTTCAGGCCAAACAGCAGTTCTACTGGTCGAGGAAGAAGTCGCATTCCTTCGTAGTGAACGTCCTGGCCCAGGCTCTGTACGAGCTCTTCGCTGCTACTGATGGTGAGTGGCAGCTGTAATAAGACTGATGTGATAGGAACAGGGACGGCCATTGTTCTCTGGATGAGGCGGAAGCACAAGACGGAGAGAAGCCAAATCCGATTAACTGGTGGACAATGTCTGACAGTTCTGTACATTAGACTTGGTTAATAGATTCCTGTAATGTGCGGTTGTTTTTTCTCAGACTCCTTGCACCAGCTGAGACGAGCCTGCTTCAACTACTTCAAACTTGGCGGAGAATGTGTCGCCGGCCCCATAGGACTTCTGTCTGTGTAAGTAGCCACAATCTGTCCCCCAACTTTCAACGCCTACACTCTGCAAGCAAAGATGGGCCTTGTCAGTAGAGTGTATTACAGTGCACTGCAACCTGTGTTTGCCTAGCATAATGGGAGTTGTAGTTATAGAGCTACAGGATTGCATTTTCTGAACAGCTGGGGAGCCAGAGGCTGCCAGGACACGATGGGAGTTGTAATTTCACTAGAGGTGGAAAGGCGTGTTGATTATATAGGAGTAGCGCATCTCTGCATCATCATGAACTATTAGGCCAGGGGCAGACATGTCATATGTGCAACCTATGCAACTGCACCAGTGCCCACAACAGCTTCCTGCTATCTATTAAAGGGGTTCTCCAGAAATTAAAGATTAAAGGGGTTATCCAACATCTATAATGCCTGGGCACCTTACCCCGCTCCCCGGCACCTGCATCTCTCCTGATGCCCGCATGGCCACCGCTGCTTCTGTCTTGCGGATCAAAACATCCGGAGACAGAGGGGGTGGGGTTTGTAGCCAATAGTAGGTTGCGATGGGAACGATCCTCCCTAGCATCGTGGGTGACGTTAGGGAGGCTCGTTCTGCTGTTGGCTGAGCCCCTGCCCCCGTCGCAACAGAGAGATGCAGCAGTGGCTGGTTGAGGCGCCCGGCATTTTGGGGGGCATTATAGGGTTTGTGGCCTCCACCGTGCATTGTATAGCGACTGTGCTCGGTATTGCAGTTCCGTCCCATTAACTTAAAGAACTCCCGCAAAAATGTTTATTCTCTGACCTGTTAGAAAGGTGCATGATATAATCTGCAGTGATTGTCATCTTCTTATCAGTGACTGTTTCTGTGAGTAAAAACCTCTCTTCTTAGTGTAGCTGGGTCATGTGACCAACTCCCTGACCTCCAACTGACCCAGGACAGGAAGCCAGTAACTGCTCTATTCATTCCTATGGGAGCCTCACTTTCAGTCTCATAGGAATACATAGAGAATTAGACTTCCTGTCCACACATAAGTCTCTGTGTGAGTTGGTGGGTCTAATTGCTGGTCACATGACACAGATAAGAAACTTCAGGATGATAGAAGTCAAAAATTCAGACACTGGTAAGAAAATGACATTCACTACAGATTACATCATGTACATTTCTAGCAGGACATGGAATAAAATTTTTGTCGGGAGTTCTTCTTTAAGGTCTCTTCAAACAGCTTGGTGCTGGGAGTCAGACCCCCACTGATCAGATATTGATCCTGAGGATAGGTCATCAATAGTTAGATCCTAGAAAAGCCCTTGAAGGCTAGTTTCACACTTGTGCTAGCAGGGTCCGGCAGAGGAACAGCCTGCCAGATACGTACTAACGTTAGCCCATTTGTGCCGTCAGAAGTCCGCTCCGGCCCTATTCACTATAATGGGGACGGGCTGGAGGTCCGGCTGCAGCCCGGTAAACATGCCAAAAGGCGGCCAAATAATACAGCCTGCCGGACCCTGCTAGCGCAAGTGTGGAAGTAGCCTAAATTGCATGAAAGAGAGAACAAATGAGTTATTCAGTTCACAGTAACTGGTGAATTGCTTGGGAGATAAAAGGGGTAATCTATGTTGATCTGTTGGAGATCATTGGGCCCACATACTGTTCTTCCACAAGGGTCCTCTGCTATATCCGACTACAGCAGGGATCAGCAACCTTCGGCACTCCAGCTGCTGTGAAACTACAACTCCTAGCATGCAAACATGCTCGGCTGTTATTCGAACTCCCATAAAAGTGAATGGAACATTCTGGGAGTTGTAGTTTCTGAACAGCTGGAGTGCCAGAGGTTGCTGATCCCTGGCCTCCATGTAAAATATAACCTTGTATATTACTGACCTCCAGTCCCTCTTCCTGCAGATTGTCCCCCAAGCCTATGCTACTAATCGGACATTTCTTCGCTGTGGCCTTTTACGCCGTCTACTTCTGCTTCAAGTCGGAGCCCTGGTTGACCAAACCGCGTGCCCTGATCCGAAGCAGCGCCGTCCTCTACAGAGCGTGTTCCGTCATCTTCCCTCTCATATACTCAGAGATGAAGTATTTGGTTTACTAAATCCAGACGCTGAACAGTTAAACCGTGCCACAGAGGGCACAAAATAGGCGAAGAGGCTCATGGCGGCATTTGGTAACATTTGGTAACTCCTGGTCCATAATGATCCTAATCTACACAAGAATGATTGCAAAGTATGGCATGACGGCTTCTTCAAGTGCACTCAAGAGTCGAGATGCAAAGGGATGTATTATCTGAATCCTTAAAGAACCTCAGATGCCTTCATGCGCATTAATATACATATGAAATCTACTGCTGAGGACCGATGATTGGACGTAAGCCAACGTGAAGATCTCGGACAGCGCTGGAGCCATCTTCACTGGATACGGCATCCTTGTAGTCTTAATTCACGGACGGATAATTCCCCTTCCTTTTAATAGGTAGCACTTGATGGATTAATTCTTTATTTAATCCTAAACTGTGGACGGAAGAAACGAGTCGGAATATTTTAGACTCCCATAAGTGCAGCCTTACCTAGTCTGCCTTATATAACCACTGTTCTAACGTCCAGGGGCCAAACGCCTCCGACATGCCTGTAATCTTCCAATTTGTTCTATGTTTAATACTGGGCAACAAACCAACGCGTTTCGTGCCAGTTGGTATTTGCAGCATTCACCTGAGCCAGTGCTGAGTATTGGACTGAGATGTAAATGGCTAATTT
Organism: Rhinella marina; assembly: GCA_900303285.1. Classification (NCBI taxonomy): domain Eukaryota; kingdom Metazoa; phylum Chordata; class Amphibia; order Anura; family Bufonidae; genus Rhinella; species Rhinella marina. Next base: position 62,996 of record ONZH01015050.1, on the reverse strand, counting down.
GCAGAGAATATGTTGCCCATGGTTCCATCATCTTGGTTAATGACATTAAGGGCCCCGCTCCTCAAGGCCGGCATGTGGTGCTGGAGGCGGAGGAAAGATATCTACGGCAATTTCTGAAGTAAATAATGATGAATTGGTTGGGGCCGATGGTCGTAAAATGAAGATTGCGACTAAAAAGTTGCAAATGTTGTAAAAAGTTGCGACGTTTCTACACCAAAAAGAGGCATGGGGGTAGGATAAATATCCCTCCCCCCCAAAATGTTTGACAGCGGCAGAGATCTCAGCGGTCTATATGCAATTATTTTTGTACAGTATACAGTATAATACACACGTATTGTGGAAGTGCTTTGTTTTTATATTTTATATTATAGAAATTTCTATGAGAAAAGAAAAGTGAACCTGCAATTTAACAGAGATGTTAATTTTACCAATTAAAATTGTTTTTTTTTGAACGGTTTTGTTTGCCGCCTTGACAGATGTTTGGGGACGTGTTGGACGAAGGGGGGTATAGAGATTTGCTGGACTATGGGATAACGTAGCACAAAGTGGCGGCACTCATTACCGCAGCTGGGTCGTCTGGAAACTTTTAAAGTGGCCCTGAAAAAGAAAAACTAAAAGTGGCCCCATGTTGTAGGCGGGTCTGAATTGGCAGAAGGCGGGACCAACATAAGTAGGCGGAGACAGAAGTACTATAGTGCAGCAGAAAATACTGCCCCAGCAGAGCCAAACACACAGTGCAGCACAAAATACTACCGCCCCGCCTCAGCATTCAAGTCTGTCATCATCCTGAGGATGGCAGTACAATTGCATGAACATGCAAAGACACATCTTAGGGTTGTAGCATTTTTGTCTGCGCTTCCAAAATACAGAGAAACGGATCCTGTTCCAAGATCAATTCATCTCTATGGAGCAGGATCCGTTTATAAAGTCTGTGTTTTGGACGGATCCTGACCAATGTGACAGTGCCCTAAGATGTGTCTCCGCATGTTCATGTAATGTGCGTTCACAATACAGCAGTTACCTCAGAGCGGGTTTGAACAAGAGCAAGCCGGCCATCACTACTACATGGCCGCGGTGGTCGTAACTAGGGGCAACGGCCTCACTGATGTGTGTGGGACAATGGAGATACAAATAGGAAAATCTTCTAAACGGTACATTTTATATAAATACAATCTATTAGTAATAATATTGGTATGGCTATATCTAACTATACAAACTACATTTGTGAGATGGGAATACCCCTTTAATGCTTAGAGTATCAGATTGCTATGTACCAGCGGCTGTGAGGAGGCCAGGGGTGCCCACCTCTGGACACTAGCCCACCAGGAAATTTTCCTGTAGGTCTCTATGACCAGTTCTTGCTACATAAGGGTGCCTTTACACATGGCAGAAACATCTGCCAGAAAATACACGGCATGAAGACCTCCCCATGTTATACTGCGAGGTGGTGAAACGCGTCGATCCCTGCTCCGAGTTCCACTGTGGAATAACATTGTGCAGCGTAAATAACGACGTGTTGTGGTTTCCATTTCAAGTCAATGGTGGATGTAATCCACACCTGAATATTTTCTGGAGGATTCTTATGCCATGTGTGAAGGTACTTCCATAGTCCTGTCAGCTGAGTGGATGGTGACGAACATTCAAGTTCACCCTCAATTTTCCTCAAACATCCCAGACCTCTTCCTAACTTCCTCCTTTTTCAGACCGAGCAATGAGGAAGGTTTATATCCCAACAAGATCGATCTCACCCAGGAACAAAGCGTACGAAACTGTAGGCCTTTTCCTAAATGTATCAGTCACATGACTATTAGCGATGGCGGAAACCATACCTACTAAAAAGTGAGCCACTTTGTAAATAAATGATCCAGTAGTGGTCCTATTATACTGCAGAGCAGCAGTCAGTATTCTGCAGGTTATTGGAAAACGGCAGCAATCTTCAGATCACACACTCCCTTAGGCCTCATGCACATGGCTGTTGCCTGGCCGTGCAAACAGCATTCAGTACGGGAGATATGGTGTAGTGAGGAACAGAGGCACGGATCGGAAGCCCACTGAAGCACTACGGAGTGCTTCCTTGGGTTTTCTGTCCGTGCCTCCACACTGTGGACCCCATTCTAGTGAATGGACCCGCGTCCGTGTCTATGCATTGCAGACCACAATTTGTGGTCCGCAGCAAAGTCAAGGCCGGCACACAGGTGTGTCCATGAGGCCTTAAAGAGGACCTTTCACCACTCCTGACATGCCTGGTTTAACAGCTCCATGCATTCCCCATGTAATAACAATTCTGGAACATCTATTCTTATGTCTCTATGTTGTGTCATTCCTTTATTATTTGCACTAGAAGTTATGAATGAATTGCTATTTGCCTTCAGTAAAGGAACAGAGAGGAGGTGACCAGTTGGGGGTGTGTACCTGCACAGTCTGACTCTAGCCAATCAGTGCTGCCATGTTCAGACTGTGCAGGGACACGCCCCCAACTTGTTACCTCCCCTCTGTTCCTTTACTAAAGGCAAATAGCAATTCATTCATAACTTCTAGTGCAAATAATAAAGGAATGGCACAACATACAGACATAAGAATAGATGTTCCAGAATTGTTAGTACGTGGGGAATGCATGAAGCCATTAAAACAGGCATTTCAGGAGTGGTGAAAGGTCCTCTTTAAGCTGAGCTCCTATAAATGGTAGTTAGGCCACATGCACATTGCCGGACCCACGGAGGGACGCATACTTACCTGCTCTTTGCTGTGGGTTCCGCCTCCTTCACTACCCCTGCCACGGTGCTCTGCCCCGCATGTCATCATCGGGTTTGGCAGCCTCTGTAGCCAATCACAAGTCATAGTGGTAACGTGTACCCCTTGCGTCACATGGCCCACTGACATGACGCAAGAGGGACATGTCACTGTGTCCCTCCGGCCGTCAAACTGGATGCTGACATACAGGACAGGAGGAACAAAGGAGCCAGAGCCCAACTGCGGGAAGAGCAGGTAAGTAGGTTTTCATATCCAGCCACGTGGGGTCCTGTCCAAAAGGCCCTGAAAGATGGAAAATCACTTTAAGCCCTCGTGGAAGGGAGAGGCAGGTCGGTCTCTCCATTCATTTCCAGGGCACAACGGGGTCCAAGCAGTAGAATCCCTGCTGATCTAATAGTTATCCCCTATGTTGTGGATAGGAGATAACTAAATACCTTTAAACCTTTAATTACAGTTAATGTAGCTTTAAGAGGGTCTAAACTCCAGACCTGTTCTGACACAAAGCTCAAAATCCCCTGCACGGACATGTTTATGGGGCTTGCTGCATACTGTTCTATACAGGACTCTATAATAGCACAGTATACAGTAGTAGTAGGTCCTATGCGCCCCCTACTGGTGGTTACAGGAAGTTTTGGATCACTACATGCCAGTCACGTCTATGCTGAGTATTTGGAGCTGTTTCAGAAAAACTAAAGTCCAACTGTTATACGGCTACATCATAAATTCCTGCCTCCATTAAACCCATATACGTGTTTCCCCCGAGACTGACAGAAATACTCGGACACGACGTCTACCTCATTTCATTATGAAAAGTACATTACTTTATTACACAAAAGTCATTCAGAGATGAATATCCGTGTGGCTATAGTGCTATTGAAGAGATGTCCTTCTGTAGGGAGAGGGGTTAGGTCTGCAAGGGTTAATCAGACTACTAACTGGGAGGCCTAGTCGCCGGCTCTGGTCTTCACTATGACCGGTACTACACAGGTAGGTCACAGGCCTGGAGCGCTGCGTGGCCGCTGTCCACGGGGATAGGATGTAAACTTCATGGTCCTCTGCAATCAAATGATTGTTCTGAACTCATCGAAGATGAAGTTGGGCACGTGAGCTTCTACCACCTGCGAGAGGAACAAACATGGCGATCAGGTGTCAGCAGCAGAGGGTCCAGGATATACACTGTCTGGAAACCTTAAAGGGGTTGTCCGGGTTCAGAGCTGAACCCGGACATACCCAGGATTTTACCCAGGCAGCCTGCCTGACAGCAGCAGCATCACAGGATCACGCAGGGCAAGGGTTCTTTTGTTTACTAACACACACTGTCAGGTGGAGGCTTTCACCCAGCAGTGTGTTCGGTGACGTCATCAGCTCTGATAGTCTGGCTTTAGCGCTGCCCTAGCCGTTTTACTGGCTAGGGCAGCGCTAAAACCTGCCCATCAGTGCCGGTGACGTCACTGGGCTCACTGCTGGGCGGAAGCCTCCACCTGGCAGAGCCCGGTTCGTCACTGGGCAAAATGCCTTTTCCCTGTGCGATTTAGCGCAAGACAAAGGAGAGCATCGGAGCATGAAATGCCTGGACAATCCTTTTAAAAGGGGTTGTATTCCTACTGGAAATACATGAATACATTCTTAACCGAGGATTACAATTAACCTTTATCAAAAGGGTGTGTGTGTGTGTCAACAACAGTGGGGACAAAAGGAAACTATCTCCCAGTAGTCAACTCTTTCATACATTTCCAGGAGGAATAAAAGAGGAATGGCACAATGCAAAGTTATATATATATATATATATATATATATATATATATATATATATATATAAAAAAAAAGCTTCAGAATAGCTTCAGAACTTTTTTTGTGTCAGTCTCAGTACGGGAACACTACTTTGCCCCCTGTTTTCCATTACGCCCTAATGCACTGGCATATCTCTAGATACTAGTACAATGTGACTGTGCCTAATAATATGCACAAACGTTAGGGCGTGCCATGTAACAGGCAATGTCACCAGACAGTCCCGCCTAAGGACCTGGCTCCTTGTATAAGAGGGTGAATCCTGAGAGTCGCAGCATGGGGGCTTACAGTGATTGAACAAAGGGGGCACACGCACTTACCCTCCTAGGCAGCTTGGTGAAGTGAACATAATCTTCCAGGAACATGAGCGCCCCGACCACGTCTGCTGGCATCTCTGGGATTTTCTGGCTGTAACAAAAAAAAAAAAAAAGGTAAAAAATGAGGCTTCCATCTCATAGCACCTGGCCCGTTGGGATACAGAGTATGGCTGTGGTCGTCTCACCTTGTACTCTGCTCCATGGACGAGCGAATGAACTGACCAATAAGTGCCAGGAACTGCTCTGTGTATCGGGAATGGAACTGCTTCAGCAACGTCAGGAGGCCAAGTACTAATGGCGGCCAGTCAATGGCGTCTGCTGGCTTCCTGCACGTCATACCTGGCAATGAGGGACAGTTTTATCAATATATCGAGATGCTGGTGTATTAGGGAAACACATGTATATCTAGTGTCTGCAGGGGAGCAATCATCTGCAACCAGAACCTGACCAGTCTAGTTGTAATACATGAGTAGTACTGGACATAAGGAAGGAGATTGATCAAAACTGATGTAAGGGTCCATTCAGACAAAACATGGATACCGGAAATGTGCTTTCCGCATTTTGCAGACCGCACATGGCGAGCCCTCTTGATAGAAATGCCTATTCTTGTCCGCAATTGCGGGGAAGAATAAGTCATGCGTTATCTTTTTTGCAGGGCTGTAGAACGGAAGTGCGGATGCGGACAGCACACAGTGTGCTGTCCACATCTTTTGCAGCCCTATTGAAATGAATGGGTCCGATCTTGTCCTGCAAAATTGCAGAACAGATGCGGACCCTGAACTGATGTCTGAATGGACTTCTAAAGAAGAACTCCCGCTAAAATTTTTATTCTCTGACCTGTTAGAAAGGTGCATGATGTAATCTATAGTAAATATCATTTTCTTATCAGAGGCTGAAATTGAGAGTTATCCCCTCTCTTCTTATTGTAGCTGTGTCATGTGACCAACTCCCTGACCTCCAACTGACCCAGGACAGGAAGCCAGTCACTGCTCTATTCATTCCTATGAGACTGAGAGTGAGGCTCCCATAGGAATACATAGAGAATTAGACTTCCTGTCCACACATAAGGTGCTGTGTGAGTTGGTGGGTCTAATTACTGGTCACATGACACAGATGAGAAACATCAGGGAGATATAACTCAAAAATTCAGCTACTGGTAAAAAAAAGACATTCACTACAGATTACATCATGTACATTTCTAGCAGGACATGGAATAAATTTTTTTTGCGGGAGTTCTTCTTTAAGGCAAACCGACTTAGTTGCCCATAGCAACTAGTGTTGAGCAAATCGAAGTTTACAAAGTGGACTTTCATCTGAATTAATATTCAGTGTGTGGGGTTTGTCACATGTAGGGGGCAGTTTATGATATTGGACAAATTAGGTTTTTCATTGCACAAATTAAAAAAATAAATAAATAAATACACATAAATAGCTTTATAAAGATGCTGTGTGAAGTGAACGATGTAAAAATAATACTCAAAAACAGTGCCAGACTTTCTGACACCCCCAAAAAATAATAAAACTTATGTATGATATATATGCCGTTGAAAGATACATCACATCTCACAAAAAAACAAGCCCTTCTAAAGTGACGTCAATGGTTTTCATAATGCAGAAAAGAAAATGGAAAATGAAAATCGCTGCACAGGGCCTAAATGCGTTTTTGCATTGTGCATTTCAAAAGTGATAACTTTTTAGTTTTTTCTTCAACATAGCGGTACGCTGCTTTGTTTCTCCTGAGGCAGGAGGTATATTTTTAATGGCACCATTTTTTGCCATTGTTTTTATGGCATTTACCACTTGGTATAAGTGACATAATAACTTTAATTTGCATCTCAGTACTGTTACGCCTATAGCTAGTTTTTTTATGCATTTCTTTTATTTACACAACTAAAATCCTTGTCTTAAAAAAGTATTTTTTTGTGTCTCTGTATTCTAAGAGCCATAACATTTTTATTTTACCATCAATGGAGGATTTGTTTTTTGTGGGACAAGCTGTAGTTTTCGTTGGTATTTTAGGGTACATTTCTGCTTTTTATTGCGTTTTGGGGAGGTGAAGTAAAAAAAAAAAAAAGTTGGCATTGTTTAACGTTTTATGCTGTTCACTGTACAGGATTAAAAAAAAAGTTGATTAAAAACTGAAAAATAAATGTAAATAAACATTTTATAAGCTTTTTTTTTTATAAGGCTATTTTTAACTTGAATTTTGTTTTTGCTTTTCTAAACCTTAATTTTCTACAGCCCACTAGGGGACTTAAACATCTGATCGCTCACCAAATACACAGCAATACTTCTGTTTTCCAGTGTCAGGTGCAGTAAATCTGACATAATGCCTATTCTGCCCTGTCAGGCATCCACATATGGCAGACCTCAGGGCTACTATTAAGCGCATGGCTGCCAGAACAACTCTTTGCCCTCCAACCCCCGTGCTTCATGGTGGGAGGAAAGATGGGGTAAAGAGGGAGTCCCGGGTCACCACTGACAGCAGGGGTTAAACTGCAGGGTTAGAGTTAGCTCCAAACACTGAGAGCAGAGTGCCAGTTGTACAATAGAGATGGGACCTGCAAGTAATTGGCCCATACTATCACAGCACAGTAACAGTACATCCCTGAGGCTTAATAATTTACTTATAATTTACTCACAGAGACTATTACCAGGCTGTGGCTTAAGGAGTTAAAGGGGTTTATCATGTGTGGCATTCATCACGTAGAGAAAGTTAATACAAGGCACTTACTAATGTATTGTGATTCTCCATATTGCTTCCTTTGCTGGCTGGATTCATTTTTCCATAGTGTTATACACTGCTCGTTTCCATGGTTACAACCACCCTGCAGTCCAGCAGTGGTGGTCGTGCTTGCACACTACAGTAAAAAAGTGTCGGCCTCTCTGGTGGCTGGGACCGTGGGAGAGCACATAGGCTGATGTTTTTGTCTATAGTGTACAAGCACGACCACCACTGATGGATTGCAGGGTGGTCATAACCATGGAAACGAGCAGTGTATAATTTGATGGAAAAATGAATCCAGCCAGCAAAGGAAGCAATATGGACAGTCACAATACATTAGTAAGTGCCTTGTATTTACTTTTTATACATGATAAATGCCAATTGCTGTACTGAGACAACCCCTTTAAGGCCCAAACTTAGCAATGCCCTCAGGGGTTAAGTTGTTAATATCCCTTTATTTTAACCAAGCATGGTTGGGGAGGGCAGTGCTGACATTGCATGGAGGTGTGGCCTGTGAATAGTGGGTGTGGCCTGTGAATAGTGGGTGTGACCAGACATTATAAGCTAATCTGCAGCCTGTAACTATCTGAACCTTTCATGGCATACTCCGATTCGGAGGTTCTCAGCACCTGGAGGGTCACAGGCTGCAGACCACTGATCTACCGGCGAGATACAATCAAACTATACATTACCTAGACTTTTGTTATACTGCAGCTTGGGTAACTGAGCAACCAGGAATAAGAAATTGACGATGGGAAAGAAGGACAACTGCTTAGTGGTGATGTAGATCTGGAATGAGAGACATCGGAGGTCACCGACATAAGTAAGAAACAGCCCAAAAGGAAAAAAAAAACAACGGACATGAGACGACATAATAAATGGTCAGAATGAGGAGACAGTAATCACCTTGTTCAGGGGGTTGTGAGTCCCTGCAGCTTCTAGGTAGGCCGTGATCTCGTACAGGAGGGTGTTGTCCTCCTTGGGGCACGGCAAGGTTGGGTCCTTGTAATGCGCTTGGATGTCTGATAGAATCGCTCTGGAATGGAAAAATAAAACATCAGCAATGGTAGATAATACTATTTATTAAAGGGGTTATCCCATGACTAATGTAAAAAATGAAAATCAGAGATCATATAGCACATGACAACCTCTTTTTAACAAAGCTAGAACCAGCCCTGTACCTCACTTGGATCCAGAGATCTCCACATTCATGGCTCTGCTAGATTTATATCAAGCTGACAGCTCAGGGGGAGTGTCTTTTCTGCTGCAGCTCAGGGGGTGTGTCCATGCTCTGCCTATCACAGCTCAGGAGGCAGTTAAAAGTTGAAACTGAGCATGTGCGGCCTGCTCAGGTAATAGGTCAAAGAAATCAGAGATTAAGTGGTCCTATACAGATACATGTTATTGAATAACTCAGTAGCTATACAACATTTTTAATTACGTGCAATTACAAAAGTATTCAGATCCAGGTGCTGATTTGAAAACTGTAGAATATTTTTCGTGGGACAACCCCTTTAATGAAGATCCTGTCCCGCTACTCCAGCAATATCTGTGAGGAGCATCCCAGACTATGGGAACGTCACACAGCTAATGGTGGGAAGGTATGGCCTAGATGTCAACTCTATGGGAGGTCTGGAAACAGCAGAGTGAGGTCACTTGTCTAATTCTGTAACTCCCCCCCATAGAGCTGTATGGAACGCCAGAAGGCATGCCGCTCAATGTAAGCTTCCCCTCACTATATGCTGCTCAGGAGGAACTGGAAACTTACCCCCCTCTTTAAGTAATCGGTGAGGTTGCTAGTGATTTACATATATCACTTAGTCTTGCCAATTGGTTACCACTGTTGACTGTGGAACAAGTCCTTTAATGTGTATCTGTCAGGTTCCCATCTGAGGGCAGTATATGGTAGAGGGGGGAACACGCTGAGCTCGGTGATATATAGTTTCATATCCATTGATTTCATGCTGTTGAGACCCAGAGAATGTAGGACCCACAGGCTCTCTCTATATGTGAGCGGGGGAAACAGGACTCACAGGCTCACTCTAAATGTGAGCGGGGGAAACAGGACTCACAGGCTTTCTCTATATGTGAGCAGGGGAAACAGGACTCACAGGCTTTCTTTATGTGTGCATGGGGGTAGCAGGACTCACAGGCTCACTGTATATGTGAGCGGGGGAAACAGGACTCACAGGCTCACTCTATATGTGAGCAGGGGAAACAGGACTCACAGGCTCACTCTATATGTGAGCAGGGGAAACAGGACTCACAGGCTCACTCTATATGTGAGCAGGGGAAACAGGACTCACAGGCTCACTCTATATGTGAGCAGGGGAAACAGGACTCACAGGCTCACTCTATATGTGAGCAGGGGAAACAGGACTCACAGGCTCACTCTATATGTGAGCAGGGGAAACAGGACTCACAGGCTCACTCTATATGTGAGCAGGGGAAACAGGACTCACAGGCTCACTCTATATGTGAGCAGGGGAAACAGGACTCACAGGCTCACTGTATATGTGAGCAGGGGAAACAGGACTCACAGGCTCACTGTATATGTGAGCAGGGGAAACAGGACTCACAGGCTCACTGTATATGTGAGCAGGGGAAACAGGACTCACAGGCTCACTGTATATGTGAGCAGGGGAAACAGGACTCACAGGCTCACTGTATATGTGAGCAGGGGAAACAGGACTCACAGGCTCTCTCTAAATGTGAGCTGGGGAAACAGGACTCACAGGCTCACTCTAAATGTGAGCGGGGGAAACAGGACTCACAGGCTCACTCTAAATGTGAGCGGGGGAAACAGGACTCACAGGCTCACTCTATATGTGAGCGGGGGAAACAGGACTCACAGGCTCATTCTATGTGTGAGCGGGGGAAACAAGACTCACAGTTTTTCTTTATGTGTGGGTGGGGTAGCAGGACTCACAGGCTCACTCTATATGTGAGCGGGGGAAAAAGGATTCACAGGCTCCCTCTATATGTGAGCGGGGGAAAAAGGACTCAAAGGCTTTTAATATGTGTGGGCAGGGAAGCAGGTTATCTTTATGAATGAAAGAAAGAAGCAGGACTCACAGGCCCTCTCTATATGTGAACGGGGAAAATAGGACTCACAGGCTTTCTCTGTGTATGGGCAGGGGAAGTAGGACTCATGGGCTCACTCTATGAGTGGGTGAGGGTAGCAGGACTCACAGGCTCTTTCTATGTATGGGCAGGGGAAGCAGGACTCACAGGATTTCTCTATGTTTAGATAGAGTAAGCAGGACTCACAGGCTCACTATGAGTGGGTGGGTGTGGCAGGACTCACAGGCTTTCTCTGTGTATGGGCAGGGAAAGCAGGACTCACGGGCTCACTCTATGGGTGGGTGACGGTAGCAGGACTCACAGGCTCTCTCTATGTATGGGCAGGGGAAGCGGGACTCACAGGATTTATCTATGTTTGGCAGGGGAAGTGGGACTCACAGGCTCAACATGAGTGGGTGGGTGTGGCAGGACTCACAGGTTTTGTCTATGAGTAAGTGGGCAAAGTAGGACTCACAGGCCTTTTCTATGAGTTGGCGAGAGAAGCAGGACTCACAAGCTTCCTCAATAAGTCCTGGCAGCAGCTCAACAGCTTTTTACAGAAAAAAAAACCTGAATTAAAACATATAAAAAGTGCATATCCCCTAGTTCAATGTCTCCTCCACTATCCAAGAGGACCAGACAGACCTTTTATATATCCTGATGGCAGCAATTACATTTTATAACTGAATGTGACCATTCGATCCACAATATTTTCTGCACTGTGACCCCCTTGCTGGATAATTGTAAATCACTTTGCCCATAACGATCACTGGTCTCAGGATATGGCGTGTGTAGTCATGCTGAGAAGATATGATGTCCCTCTCTCTTACTCATTGAAGTTGTCCAGGGCGGCTGCAAGGTGTTTGGAATCAAATTTACAGGAATAGTTTAATTCATTTGCAATCTGCTGCCGTAGAATCTGCATCTGTCCAACCTGCAGTGACAAAGCGGAGGCCAAAATTAGCACTGACCCGGAGCATGCTTAACACTGGAAGGAAAGCTTCACCTATAGTCTACTCCAGGCATGCTCAACTCGCGGCCCTCCAGCTGTTGCAAAACTACAACTCCCAGCATTCCTGGACAGTCCTGGACAGCCTACAGCTATCAGCCTACAACAGGGCATGGTAGGAGTTGTAGTTTTACAACAGCTGGAGGGCCACAGGTTGAGCATCGCTGGTCTACTCAATGCATTTCTATGGAAATCGATATCAAAGTGATTTTATGTAGATAGGTGAAGGTTGCAGATCACTGGATTATCACACAGATGTCGGCTCAGCTGATGGGAGTGACGCCGTTTAGGAAACAGAATGGCTGCTCTTACCTTCATTATAGCATCCAGATAAGGGGCCCAGATCTTCTGGGTTTTGGCAATGGCAGAAGAATAGATTTTTGCAGAATTGGCTGCAAAGAAACAAGAGACAAGAATCTGAGCGCTTCATTGTATTCTGTACACAACATCCCGGCCATTACCAATATTTACCTGCAATATACCAAGTGGCTACTGGTTTTTATAGCTCTGACTGACCAGGAATGAGAATCCTGTTATTTTGCATGGGATGAAAATTTTTATTACCTCAGGATTATTTAGATATGAATCATAAACGATTAGAGGGATAACTTAAAGGGGTTGTCCGGGTTCAGAGAAGAACCCGGACATACCTGCAATTTCACCCAGGCAGCCCGCTTGAAGAGGGCATCGGAGCATCCTATGCTCCGATGCCCTCCTTTGCCCTGCGCTAATTAGCGCAGGGCAAAGGAATTTAGCCAGTTCCGGTGACGTACCGGTCCCTGCCGGGCAGAGGCTTCCGCCCGGCAGTGAGTCGGTGACGTCATCGGCGCTGATGGACGGGCTTTAGCGCTGCCCTAGCCAGTAAAACGGCTAGGGCAGCGCTAAAGCCGGCCCATTAAGGCCGGTGACGTCACCGAACTCACTGCCGGGCGGAAGTACCCGCCCGGCAGCGAGTGTTTACATACAAAAGAGACCTTGCCCTGCGCGATCTAGCGCAGGGCAAGGGGGGGCATCGGAGCATGAGATGCTCCGATGTCCTCTTCAGGCAGGCTGCCTGGGTGAAATTGCAGGTATGTCCGGGTTCTTCTCTGAACCCGGACAACCCCTTTAACATTCTTCAGCTCCATTGCTAAATATGTAACAGGGCCCCATCTACCATTTATAATACTGTTTGTTTCATATTCATGTACTGGTTATATCAAGGGACAATAAAACTTTCTCATTGCTTATCTGTAACTGCTACACATCCTCTGCTCATGAAGACGCCATTTAGCCCTAGTTTTAGGGCGTCCACACACATTAAATAAATGCTGACTGACCATGTAACGTGCGTGGCGTCTCCCCTGATGGCAGATATTGGGAGAAAGAAGGATCGGGTGTGTTGGATCTTAGCATACTTAATCTTTTGTTCTCACAGGAGATAAGCTGCCATCAGAGGCATCTGGCAGGGGACAATTCCCCTCACTCCATTGACAATGCTTTATCATACAGGTAAATGGGGTTGTCAGGACCAACAGATCATATGGCTGGTATCTATTTCTTGCTGGTTGTGAAATTTTTAGTTTATATCTGGAATAAGGGCCTGACGATCATCGACCCAAAAGTGGCCCCGTTTTGTAGTCGGGTCCAAATTGATGGAAGGCAGGGCCAGCAATACCATATTGTGGCACTTTATACCACCCCAACAGAGCCAAATACCACAGTCCATCAAATACTGCCAGCAGCACAAAATACATCCCCAAAAACTTCCACTGCCGGCCCCCACCGGAAAATTTCCCTGGAAGGTCTATGGCCAATCCGCCTTTGGTGCCGTCACCTGATTTTAACTATGGTATTTATTTATCCCTTAGTGCCCCCATTTTTCTATAATTCTAACTTGTATTATATGCTAATCAGCTTCTAGGAGCGGGGGGGGGGCGTTACATCCGTTCGCCCACCTCTTGTAACGCCCAGGTCCTCCTGATTGACAGGGCCAGGCAGCATTGGTCTCCTCTTGCCAGCCCTGTCCTCTATGTACATCTCGCGCCCCTTCAGTATTCGCGCAGGCGCAGTGAGTGAAGGGCGCTCGCCGGCTCCCGGTTTCCTCAACGCGCCTGTGCCGTATACGTCACAGTCGAGCACAGCGCAGATGCAGTGAGGAAGCCGGGAGCACATGATGCTTGAAAGTCTTGGCACTTACCTATAATCCCCTTTATTGGGCTGACCACCTTCTGCAGAGCTCGAAGTGTTTCTTGAGCCGTTCTGTCCTTCAGAATGACCCTTTGATACAAGCGGAGGAAGTTCTGGAGAAAGACAAGACGCAGTGTCTATGTTAAATGGGGTTACAATGGTGGCAAAGATGAGATCAGTCACTCCTACATATATCAACGTATCTGAAGGGTCTGAAAACTGGACACATCTGACATAATCACCAATGATTACAAGAGCAGGGAGTTATCTGGATCAATATGGAATCCTTTTTTGTGTACAGAGCTGAGAAGCTGTACTAGCTGCTTGTGGATTTTTTCCCAATTCCGTCATCTTCTCTCTCACATCATAAACACTCATTAAAGCTCAATCCTTACCTTACTGATAAGAATGTGGCTTTAATAAGTGTTTATGACCTCTCAGTAGTTTACAGATAAGGATAATTAGATGACGGGCAAAAAGTGAAAGTACCAGTCACCAAGTTAGACAAACAGTTAACCCTTTGTGACTGAACAGCTCAATATTTTTAATAAAGACCAATTGAAAATATGATTTTTAGCCAAAAAGGTGTACATAGCCTTTAAATGTCTGATAACAGGGAACGATAGGATGCACTGAAATGAAGCACAGACATTCAGTGTCCCTTTAAAAGGCTGAAGAAAATGTCTTCTCTTTACCTGTAGTTCTTTCACAATCATGAAGCACAGTAACCTGTCCAGGCCATTTAATCCGAATGTCCCCAGGGAGTCCTGGATCTCGGAGAAGAGATGGTTGTTGGTCACCTCTTGGCGAGTTCTCATGTCGTACCAGGTGTTCATCTGGTCTATGTAACAAGTCACCCTGAAATGTACAGACAAGACTCGAATGAAAACCAGCAGAACAGGAGGACCTGAGTGCACAGAAATGAAGGTGTAGCGGTAAAAGAAGTGTAAAGGGATATTCCCACCTTGGGCATTTATGGCATATCCACTGGGGCAGATGCCACCTCTTGGACTGGGTTCTACCTTGAGAATGAGGTCATGAAAAGAGCTGAGAGCTAAGATGCACAGCAGAACTCCCATATAAATGGATGGAGGGGGACACACACGAACGGCCACAAGACGAGGCCCCATTCCCAAATCACACCAGGTCTCAGAGGTGGGACCAGTGCCAGACATTTATGGCATATCCACAGGATATGTCCTAGAGGGGACTACCTATTTATCCAATATATAAGAACAGTTCTGCAACTTTCTAATAAACTATGTGCTTCAACCAAACTATTTTCAAGATCTCTGCTTGCCATCAGTAACAAGTTGCTTGATACATAACCTGACCTAATCCTGCTCACACAGCTGCAGCTTGTTACAATGTATCAGTGTAGGTAAGAGTTATCAGCCTGGAACCCAGAGCAGGAGAGAAATGTAAGCCAATTTGTTTAGTCCACATAGGACCGTCTACACGGGTACATATCTGTAAGGATTAGGTCAGGACAGGTTTTTAGCCTCAGGAGGTTAAAAAAAAAAACTGGATATTTTACCGAAAACAAGCAGAAGTCTTTTAGAAATCTGCATACATTTTCATTAATAAAATATATATATATATATAATCTAAATTCATTTTATATACACACACACACAAGAGAATTGCCTTTTAACCCTTACGATACCGGAGCTTTTTTTGTTTTTGCGTTTTCATTTTTCTTCCCTATGTTCCTTGAGCCATAACTTTTTTATTTTTCTGTTCACAAAGCTGTATGAGGGTTTATTTTTTGCGGGACAAGTTGTATTTTCTAATGCTACCATTGGAAAAAAAAAAAACGCAATTCCTCTACCTTTTTACGGGTTTTGTTCCCACGACCTTCCGTTTGTGACAAAACTGACCTGGGTCAGTACAATTACAACGATACCCCATATGTATAGGTTTTTTTATGTCTAAATAGTGAAAAAATAAATGTAAAATTTGAAAATAATTTTTTTTTACATCACTATCTTCTGACCCCCATAACTTTTTCATAGTTATATCTACTTGAGCTGAGTGGGGGCTCATTTTTTGCGGGACAATCTGTAGTTATTGATACTATTTCGGAG
Organism: Rhinella marina; assembly: GCA_900303285.1. Taxonomy (NCBI): domain Eukaryota; kingdom Metazoa; phylum Chordata; class Amphibia; order Anura; family Bufonidae; genus Rhinella; species Rhinella marina. The sequence goes on along the minus strand of ONZH01015050.1, from coordinate 47,087 downwards.
TGGGTGTGACTTTTTGATCACATATTTTTGGGTAAGAGAAGCAATGAAAAAATGGCACATTGGCCATTTTGACCCTTTTTTCCGTTATGCCATTCGCCTTATTGGAAAATATTTTTATATTTTAATAGTACGGGCGTTTTCGGTCGTGGTATTATGAAATTTATATTTTTTGTTATTTAGGTACCGGTATTTATTTTTTTATTATACGGAAAGGGGGGTGATTTAAACTTCTATATTTTTTTTATATATATATTTTTTACAGTTTTTTTTAAAAACTTTTTTGTAATGATTTTAAAGCTCGTATTTGAGCCTACAAAATCCATTTTTTAAATTCTGAATAGAGATGAGCGAACGTGCTCGAAACGAGCACTGTACCGCTCGGCTCCCCTGCGCTCGCATGGACGCAGGCAGCCGCTTCCGTCCTCCTCAGCGAGCGCAGGGGAGCCGAGCGGTACAGTGCTCGTTTCGAGCACGTTCGCTCATCTCTAATTCTGAACAATCATGTATTTTTTAAAATGAATTTATTACCGTCTATTGCTCATTTCTTAGATTGGCCTGCCACCTGGTGGCCAAAACAAGAATTGCAGCTTGAATGCTCTCAGCCTCTTCTGCGACGCTGAGCGCATTCAAAAAAATTACTGTCATCCTCACTGGCCACAGAGGATGCTGGTAACAACCCCAGGAGCGCGAGCTTCCAGCTTTTTAACCATTTAGATGCTGTGATCTTACCTGATCACGGCATCTAAAGGCTTTAATTACTTCAATAGCGCCGATCGCAGCAATTTGCTGTTTCTGTTTGAAACAGCAGAGACCTGCCTGCCATGACGCTCTTTGCACGTGCAAGCAGGCGCCATGTTTGTCCATCGCTCCAGCGTTGTACATGTACAGTGCTGGTAGCAAAAGGGTTAATGGGGTGGTCTGGTTTAGAAAAAAGCCTTTCAAAACACCCTACATTTTATATATATTTATACACACACTAACTTACTTTGGATCAGTTATCCTCAAGATTTCACGACACAGCCGCCCAATGAACGTCACAGACTCGTCTACAGGAGGAAACTTGGGAATGGGGATGTGTGTGGACTGGTACATGCTCTGCCAATCCTGAATCTGAAAGACACAAAGGGTCTTGGGGTTATTTGGGTGCAGAGAACCCACCGTACGGGCAGCAGGACTGTTCTTCTGGAGGAAGAAATGCAGATTTAAAGTCCAGGTTTACATATAAGTGCATACATTTAACCAGGTATATGCTGAAAAACTGCTTTACACATGTAATGATCCTGAGATATCTTATAGCCTGTTCTCCTTCATAGCTGCATTCATAATTCTGCTGCAGGATTAAAATCTAATCCCTACCTCAGAGACATCACACGTATCGCCGGCAATACTGAACCTTGGTGCGGAGGAAGTTATTACACTCCTGTTCAACATTATAGTTCACGATACGAGACACTTCTTCCTGCCAAATCTTCAGGCCGTAAATGCTGACATAGTCCTGAATGTACTCAAAGGAGCGGTGGAAACCATCCATGGTGGCCGCCATTTCCTTCAACTTTGGAAGCAGTTCGCTTGGCTGGAGTGACAGAGAAAACAAAGATCGTCTCATCAACGTCTGCAGCTCTATAATATTACTTTGGGCTTGAATTGCTCAAGGTTTTTAACCTTTATGCTTGCATTCAGTGAACACAAACATGAATCACTAACATGAATCTCTTCTGAGCAAAGCAATCATTTTCTAAATCAGACATGCCTCTACGTTTCTATTCAATGACTGCAAACAGGTGCAGATAGAAAATGACAGATAACATAAGGTTTTGATTTTCTTTAAAATGCAAACAACCGTTGGGCGAACCACAAAACACGGATACCGGCATGGACATAAAAATACGTTTGTGTGCATAAGCCCTAAAGGGCATCTGTCAGCAGTTTTGTCCCTATGACACTGGCTGACCTGTTACATGTGCACTTGACAGCTGAAGACACCCGTGTTGGTCCCATGTTCATATGTGTCCGCATTGCTGAGAAAAATTAGGTTTTAATATATGCAAATGAGCCTCTAGGAGCAACGGGGGCGTTACCATTACACCTAGAGGCTCTGTTCTCTCTGCAACTGCCGCACCCCCTGCACTTTGATTGACAGGATCAGACATGATAGTGTTTACACTGCCTGGTCCTGTCAATCAAAGTGCAGAGGGTGCGGCAGTTACAGAGAGAGCAGAGCCTCTAGGTGTAATGGTAACGTCCACCATTGCTCCTAGAGGCTCATTTGCATATATTAAAACCTAATTTTTCTCAGCAATGCGGGCACATATGAACATGGGACCAACACAGATGTCTTCAGCTGCCAAGTGCACATGTAAGAGGTCAGCCAGTGTCATAGGTACAAAACTGCTGACAGATGCCCGTTAAAGTGTACCTGTTGTTTCAGATAACAATTCAGAATAAGCCGTCATGTGTGTACATGAGAAATAACACTATATCTGACCAATATATGACTTGTATCTGGCATTTTTTAGCAGTTTTCCCCTCTGCTTTTTCCTATGCTGCTGGATTGCAGGGTGGTCGTAACCATGGAAACGAGCAGTGTATAATGTGATGGAAAAATGAATCCAGCCAGCAAAGGAGACAATATGAAGAGTAACAGTACACTAGTAACTGCCTTGTGTTAACTTTCTCTACATGATAAATGAAATTTAGTGAAGTGAGAGAACTCCTTTAAGAACTTTGTGTATCAGTTATGCACCATTTCCAAAATCCCTTCTTGCTGTCTGTGAATGGAAACATTCTAGATAATGAAAACCTATGTAGACCTAATACGTTTCATAGCTGATCATGTGCAATGATCACAATTGCATCCACCTCTGTGAAAAGTATTAGGTCTACACAGATTTTTCAGCTTCAGGTTATGTTCACGACATAAATTTAATTTACAACTGTGCAGGATCTGTTGTACAATGGATCCGAATGATGAGCAATAAACAGCAGTACATAAAGTGGAGCATAGTCTCATGGTGTACTGTACAGTAAGTACCTTTGCTCTGGGGTTGAAGATGAGTCCTTTATGTAACGCTAACGCCACGCGTTTCACCAGCTCCTTCCGTATCCCATCTTCCAGGAGCTGCTTAGGGTCGACCTGAAAACACCACAACTCTGCAGTTACTAAACTCTTATCATACAGCCTTGTTACTGGGAGGGGATGACTACCCAACACTGATCACCTATCCATAGTTTGTGATCACGGACATTTGACCACTGGGACCTCCATGAAAACAGGGGGTTCTTATGTACCTATCTATGGAGCAGTAGTGTGCATGCCTGAAAACCATTCCGTTCATTTCTATGGGACAGATGGAGATAGCCGAGTGCTGTACTTGTCAGTCTCATAGACAGTGAATGGAGTGGTGGTCACACATGTACACTACCAATCCATTCACACAGTGGACTTAAAGAACTCCCGCAAAATTTTTTATTCTCTGACCTGTTAGAAAGGTGCATGATGTAATCTGTAGTGAATGTCATCTTCTTATCAGTGACTGTTTCTGTGAGTAATAACCTCTCTTCTTATTGTAGCTGTGTCATGTGACCAACTCCCTGACCTCCAACTGACCCAGGACAGGAAGCCAGTAACTGCTCTATTCATTCCTATGGGAGCCTCACTTTCAGTCTCATAGGAATACATAGAGAATTAGACTTCCTGTCCACACATAAATCTCTGTGTGAGTTGGTGGGTCTAATTGCTGGTCACATGACACAGATAAGAAACTTCAGGATTATACAAGTAAAAAATACAGACACTGGTAAGAAAATGACATTCACTACAGATTATATCATGTACATTTCTAGCAGGACATGGAATAAAATTTCTTTGCGGGAGTTCTTCTTTAAAGGGGTTCTCCAAACTTTTAATAGTGATGACCTACTCTCAGGATCATCAATAACCGACACCCAGCACCCCCGCAGATCAGCTGTATGAAGGCAAGGTGCGTGCAGTTTCACATCACTCTTCCTGCTCTCCGCTGTATGTCTATGGCGATCCCCCGCCGATCAGATACGGATAACCTATCCTGAGGCTAGCTCGGCAATATCAAAATCTCGGACAACCCCTGTAATGTTTTCCGGGTGTAAATATTACTTTGATCGTCAATGTACCCATGAAAATATAGATAGGAGCCTGGACTAATCCATGGCAGAGTTAAAGGACTTGGATCATCAACAGAATTTATCACCTATCAGCATGATGGATGATAAATACATGATCACTGAAGGTCAAGCTGCCAGAACTCCCACTGATCAGGAGAATGGAGGTCTCTTATTGGGGCTCTCTGGGCTCTCAATATTGATCCTCAGGATAGGTCATCAATATCAGATCGGCGGGGGACCGCCATAGACAACAGGTGATCAGCTGTTTGAAGAGCAGTGGTGCTCTGGTGAATGCTGCGGCCTATGCTGCGTGATGTCACGTTCATTGGCCAAGTGATCTAAGCATAACTTATTCCCATTCAAGCTGCAATACCAAGCACAGCCACTATACAATGTATGGCACTGTGCTAGGTAAGCTGTGGTGCTCATCGGAGTGCCGCCCCCTCCTCAAACAGCTGACCGGTGTGGGACCCCCATAGACCTATTCTGAGGATAGGTCATCAATATCAGAATCTCGGAAAACCCCTTTAATTATCAGTCCAAGCTTCAGACTGTAATGTGAGAATACATCACTGGCTACGGAGCCATTCTTCCTCTACCTACCTTTATTATTCCAACCAGTGTGGTCTTCATCATGAGGATTCCCTCAGTGAATATGGAAATGGCATGAGTCAGCCTGGCCACCTGAGGATAAACCAAGGATCAATCAATCAGTGACTGCAACATCTTCAGTAAACGGCTTTCCAGGATTAGAAAAACATGGCTGCTTTCTTCCAAAATCAGCGCCTCATCTGTCGATGGGTTGTGTCTAGCATTGCAGCGCCACTCCATTGAAGTGAATGAAACCAGTGCAGGAAATCAGTTTATTTGCCGGTGGTAGTTTTGTGGCATGAAACAGTCATACATATTTGGGCAAATGGCTTTTTGCACACAAATTTGCAACTTTGTTCATGACACTTTTACAAAAAAAAGGACAGGGCTTAGGAGAAGGGAACAGATTTAAAGGGGTTGTCCGAGTTATTTTTTTGTTCTTTATATGTCTCTAACTTGTCAGGTATAACAACTTTCCCATATACTTTGTGTTTCTAAAGCTGCTGGTTTCTCAGAGTTGACTCAGGGTCACATGACCTGTGATGTCACCTTATCTCCCTGGTCTGTGATGTTTCGTGCACAAGCCTCAGAGTTCAGATAACAGTCTGTACACGAGACGTCACTGGCCACGCCCCCTTTCTTTGCCGGGTTCCTGCTATCTGCTCTCTCCCTGGATTCCTTCAGATAAAACATTAACCCCTTCAGCCAGAACACACTGAGGGCTCAAGGCTTTACAACAAATAGTAGCTGCAGCAGTGAGAGGAGACAAATGCTGGGCACAAGAGCTGTAGAGGAATTGTACAAGAACAGGTAGGGAGAATTTCCTGTGTGTATCAGCAGTGTCATTGTACAGCTGGGACTTGTAGTCCTACACATACAACATGCTGCTGAGTATCCCAGCAGGCAGACATGTCACTCAGCACTTCTATTCACTGCCTTTGCAGAGAAGGGGGGAGAAGGGGGAGGGGCTGAGATTGTTATTACTGCATGTAAACAAAGACCAGAAGAGAACCAGGGAAGTGAGGAAATATAGATTTTTTTTTTGCCTAAAACTTGCTGAACTTAGTTATATATTGCTGCCCATCAGATTTACAGTGCTATATTTTTTTTTTCATAACTTGGACAACCCCTTTAAGAGGTTACAGCAAAAAAACACGGCATAAATTATAACTGAAATCTGCGCCAGCCCATAGCATGGACAGCAGAAGACGGGACGGGACACCACTTCACACAGATGAGGGTTAGGCCCCATTCACACGATCGTATGTATTCCGTGATCCATATAAAAACGGAAAGGAAGACATACAGGAAGTCTTCCGTAGCGTTCCGCATTTTTGCGGACCCATTGACTTTAATGGGGCTACGGACGTGGATTTTGCGGCCAAGTATAGTAACATAGTAACATAGTAACATAGTTTGTAAGGCCGAAAAAAGACATCTGTCCATCCAGTTCAGCCTGTTTTCCTACAAGTTGATCCAGGGGAAGGCAAAAAACCCTGTGAGGTAGAAGCCAATTTTCCTCACTTTAGGGGGAAAAATTCCTTCCCGACTCCAATCAGGCATCAGAATAACTCCCTGGATCAACGACCCCTCTCTAGTAACTATAACCTGTAATATTATTACCTCCAGAAATACATCCAGGCCCTTCTTGAACTCTCTTAGTGAACTTACCATCACCACCTCCTCAGGCAGAGAGTTCCATAGTCTCACTGCTCTTACCGTAAAGAATCCTCTTCTATGTTTGTGTACAAACCTTCTTTCCTCCAGACGCAGAGGATGTCCCCTCGTCACAGTCACAGTCCTCGGGATAAATAGATGATGGGAGAGATCTCTGTACTGACCCCTGATATATTTATACATAGTTATTAGATCTCCCCTCAGTCGTCTTTTTTCTAAAGTGAATAACCCTAATTTTGATAATCTTTCTGGGTCCTGTAGTCCACCCATTCCAGTTATTACTTTAGTTGCCCTCCTCTGAACCCTCTCCAGCTCTGCTATGTCTGCCTTGTTCACAGGAGCCCAGAACTGTACACAGTACTCCATGTGTGGTCTGACTAGTGATTTGTAAAGTGGCAGGACTATGTTCTCATCACGGGCATCTATGCCTCTTTTGATGCAACCCATTATCTTATTGGCCTTGGCAGCAGCTGTCTGACACTGGTTTCTGCAGCTTAGTTTGCTGTTCACTAAAATTCCTAGGTCCTTTTCCATGTCAGAGTTACCCAATGCTTTACCATTTAGTATGTACTGGTGACTTGCATTATTCCTTCCTATATGCATAACCTTACATTTGTCAGTGTTAAACCTCATCTGCCACTTCTCTGCCCAAGCCTCCAGTCTATCCAGATCCTGCTGTAGCAGTGCACTGTCCTCTTCTGTGTTAATTACTTTACACAGTTTAGTGTCATCTGCAAAAATTGATATTTTACTGTGCAAGCTTTCTACAAGATCATTAATAAATATATTGAAAAGAACAGGACCCAATACAGACCCCTGTGGTACCCCACTAGTTACAGTGACCCAATCTGAGTATGTACCGTTAATAACCACCCTCTGTTTTCTATCACTGAGCCAGTTACTTACCCACATACAGACATTTTCTCCCAGGCCAAGCATTCTCATTTTGTATACTAACCTTTTATGTGGTACAGTGTCAAACGCTTTGGAGAAGTCCAAATATACGACATCCATTGAGTCGCCGCGGTCAAGTCTAGAACTTACCTCCTCATAGAAACTGATTAAATTGGTTTGACATGACCGATCCCTCATGAAGCCATGCTGATATGGAGACATATAGGACATGTTTCATTTTTTTTGCGAGAGAACTTCCGTAATATACGGATGCGGAATGCACACGGTGTGCATTCCGCATTTTTTTTTTCTCCTATGGAAAAATGAATGGGTCCGTATGGTTCCGCATCTTATCCGCAAAAATGCGGATAAGATGCGGAAATGTACATACGGTTGTGTGAATGGGGCCTTAGTTACCATGCATCAGTCTGTGCAATCCAGACTACACACAGCAGAAGGTCAAATCTTATCTGTCCTGGTCTCAGAGTCCTAGTCTGCACTGATACACTGTAACAAACCCGCAACTGTGTGAACGTAGAACTAGCTCTGTATGGCTTCTCAGCCTGGATGCAAACAAGGATATTTCTATTAACTGATGCTGAGCAATGATCCAGAAAACACAAAGTATATTAGAAAGTTACAAGACTTTTCACATTACAGTTACAAGAATGGACTACACCTTTAAAAGGGGGTTCTTTGAGTTATATATATTGATGTTCTCCTCAGGATAGGTCATCAATATCAGATCGGAGGGGGTCCGACACCCGGCACCCCCGCCGATCAGCTGTTTGAAGAGGAGGCGCGCGCCATACCAGCTCTGCCTCCTCTTCACTGTTTACATGCTGGCGGTAACATGGGTAGCGATGAGCAGGTGTAATTACACCTCACTGCCCCATTCATTTCAATGGAACGTATTGCTACCATACAAGCATATGTGAACAATCCGTCCCATTGAAACGACTGGGACGGTTAGATGTAATTACACCTGCTCACTGCTGCAAGATGTTACAGCGAGCAGGTAAACAATGAAGAGGCGGGAGCGCTGGCACGGCGCGCGCCTCTTCTTCAAACAGCTGATTGGCGGGGGTGCCGGGTGTAAGACCCCTGCCGATCTGATATAAATATAACTTGGACAACCCCTTTAAGGAGGTTTTCCTAAAATGTACTATAAGAAATGCTGGATTACAAGGGGCTGCACTGTTGGGACCCCCAGCAGTCACGCAGTGAGAAGGAGTTTGCATAAAGCGGCGGTACAGAATGAATGGTGCCCCTCTATTAAATCAAGGTTCTAATTTAGCGACAGCAAGCAGAGATCCTGGAAACTTTGAGGAATGGAAGAAAAAAAAAAAAAACTGAATATACTATAAGGCCCCATTCACACGACTGTATGAATGGGGCCGTATCTATCCGCAAAATTGCGGGCATAGATGCAGGCCCCATTCACTTCTATGCTAGCTAGCTCCGTGCCGCGGCTCTTTTGAAGCATGTCCTATACTTGTCTGTGCGCACGGACAAGTATAGGCATTTTCTATAGGGCCGCACGGCGTGTGTTCCGGGCGTGCGGAACACACGCCGGGTGGCCCCCCATATATTTGCGGGTCCGCAGTAATGCAGTCCACAAATATACGGTCGTGTGAATGGGCCCTAACTTTTTATCATACAATGGTCTAGCTAAAAACCCCATAAGAGCACAGGTGGTTTGTAGCAGTCTGTACACATAATCGATATGTCCCATGATTCTGGAATGACGACTTACCTCATATCGGGCCCCCAGCTGAGCGTAGTCTCTTAGTTTATCCTTGTCAAGGCGTGTGGGCACTTCTATTATGTCATGAGTCTGAAGCTTGATAATTTTAGCTAAAGATGTGAACATGCTCTCTGGAATGATCTGAAGAACCTGCAGGAAATAAATCAACACAATTAGCGTCTTTACGTCTTAATTATCCATTAAAGGGGTTGTCTGATACTTTGTAAACTCTGTCTGGTCCAATGCTGCGGGTCCGGTCCCTGACGGACCGGAAGAGTCATGCTCATTGCTCAGGAGACTGCTCAGCCAATCACTATCGTCAGAGGTCGCTAATGCATAAATGGCGCTTCTAACGTGATCACTTCCAATATGATTGGGGGTCTTCTATTTAAAGGGTTTCTACAGTTTTTAAAAACTGATGATCTATCCTCTGGATACATCATCAGCATCTGATCGGCGGTGGTCCGACACCTGGGGCCCCCGCCGATCAGCTGTTTTTCTGTGTTTTCCTCAGGCCCAGTGACGTCACGACTAGTATCACTGGCCTGGGGCGGGGCTAAGCTCCATTCATGTGAACAGAGCTTAGCCCCGCCCAGGCCAGTGATACTAGTCGTGACATCAATGGGCCGGCGGTAAACACAGAGGAGGCCGCGGCGCTCCTGCAGCGCCGCTGCCTTCTCAAACAGCTGAACGGCGGGGGGCCCAGGTGTCAGACCCTGGCCGATCAGATGCTGATGATCTATCCAGAGCATAGCTTATCAGTTTTACAGAACTGCAGAACCCCTTTAAGATCCTCATCTTTTGGCCAGGGCGGAGAGTGGTTACAAAAAGCACTTCTTGCTCTTGAGGACCTGTCCTGTTTTTTCTAATGTCTCCTGTGTTGGTGCTGCAGGAAAATTGAACACTTAGGCCCAGAATAGAAAGACTGGCATTTTTTACGGTAAGTCAGTCTAAGGGTAGGTTCACACAGGTTAAAATCTACAGCAGATAGATCAGTAGCTGAAAACCTGTTTTCAGGGTTTTTGGTGGCAGATTTGTAATTTGGAAGCAGTTTAAAGCCACGTCCACTTTTCCGTGTCAGCTAGACGTCCGTGAAGGATCCGTGTTTGGTTCGTGTGTCTGTTTTTACTCTCCATGTATCATCCATAATCCACAGATACTGCTCAGAGTATCTCCTATCAATCTTCAGTGAAAAACGGACACAACACAGATGCAACATGGATGCCACCCATGTTGTGTCCGTGATTTTCATGGACCCACAGACTTCAATGGGCGCGTTTGCTCCACATCACGGACCAAAGTAGTGCATGTCTCCGTGAATGTTTTGTTACTGACCCACAATCAAATCAATGGGTATGTGTGCCGTCCGCAGTCCGCAATGTGGACAAGGTCTTAGTGTATTTTTACAACAGTTTTCGAGTGAGGTTATTCCTGTTTCCTTATTGTCTCCTATGAAATCCTTAATCAAATCTGCTTCTAAGAAGTTACGTCACGTCTCAAGCGTTTTTCAAACCGGCTGCTGAAAGGTTTTTATATTTAAGTCAAAGGGAAACTGTTGATAGAGTTTTGAATGCAACTTTAGCAGCAGAAAACACCTGTTTTTGGATGCTTAAAGGGGTTGTCCCACGAAAAATATTCTACAGTTTTCAAACCAGCCCCTGGATCTGAATACTTTTGTAATTGTATGTAATTAAACATTTTGTATAGCTACTAAGTTATTCAATAACATGTATCTGTATAGTGCCACTTAATTTCTTATTTCTTTGACCTATTCACTGAGCAGGCCGCACATGCTCACTTTCAACTTTTAACCGCCTCCTGAGCTGTGATAGGGAGAGCATGGACACGCCTCCTGCTGTGATAGGTAGAGCTGAGACACGCCCCCTTAGCTGCAGCAGAAAAGACACTCCCCTTGAGCTGTCAGCTTGATATAAATCTTGCACAGTAATGACTGGGGAGATCTCTGGATCCATGTGAGGTACTGGGCTGGTTCTAGCTTTGTTAGAAAGAGGTTGTCATGGACTATATGATGTCTGATTTTCATTTTTTACGTTATTCGTGGGATAACCCCTTTAATCAGTAGCAGATTTTAGCCGTGTGAACACACCATGATTCACTTGTTTGAGAAGCTCATGCCTCTTAGGCCTCATGCACACGACCATATTAGCGTCTTATCTGCATGCTTTGCATATTGTACACAGAACCGTTCATTTGTACATGTCAGCAAATAATGTGGACAGCACATGGATGTCATCCGTGTGCTGTCTGCATCTGTGCGGCCGTTCTGCGGTTTGTTGACAAGAATAAGCAGATCTATTAGGTAAATCCGCCATGCACACAGCAGGTATCCGTATATTGCAGATCCGTGGTTTCCAGATGGCAAAATACATACGGTCGTGTGCATGTAGCCTCCATTTTGCCAAATCTTTGATGACATAAATTCTGACATAAATTATAGTAAATATGCCCCTGTCCAGCCACCTCCCACAACCTTTGTTTGTGGATGAGCACACTCTATCTGGTATTATTATCTTATAGAAATATGGGAAATACATATAAATAGTGATGTATATTTAACATAAATATTTATTGGTAATACATAAGAATAAGATGCTAAAATACAATATATCTATAATAGATAATAGATAGCTGGCCAGCAATAAACTGATAAAGAACAGATAAAAAACAAGGAATAAATAAAAAGTAAAAAAAGAAGAAAAATGTTGAAAAAATATATATCAAAAATGTCAAAAGATATGAGAGTCTCTATTTTTTCTTGTTCCCTTTTAGGTAACTGTATATATGAGATAGCGTTGATAAGTGTAATATTTATCATATAGTCTTATCAGTAATGCATAGTCTTTGCAGTGGCGCTATTTCAATATTCACTGTAATATTTCACAACACTAATGTATATTTCTTTCTTTCATAAATGTTGTTTTAGTACATTACATTTAGTAGTAGGGGTAATGTACTAAAACAACATTTATGAAAGAAAGAAATATACATTAGTGTTGTGAAATATTACAGTGAATATTGAAATAGCGCCACTGCAAAGACTATGCATTACTGATAAGACTATATGATAAATATTACACTTATCAACGCTATCTCATATATACAGTTACCTAAAAGGGAACAAGAAAAAATAGAGACTCTCATATCTTTTGACATTTTTGATATATATTTTTTCAACATTTTTCTTCTTTTTTTACTTTTTATTTATTCCTTGTTTTTTATCTGTTCTTTATCAGTTTATTGCTGGCCAGCTATCTATTATCTATTATAGATATATTGTATTTTTAGCATCTTATTCTTATGTATTACCAATAAATATTTATGTTAAATATACATCACTATTTATACTGTATTTCCCATATTTCTATAAGATAATAATACCAGATAGAGTGTGCTCATCCACAAACAAAGGTTCTTTTTCTTTATATACAAATAGGCTGTGGGTAAAGCCTGGATTTGAGCACCTCGACGTTCCATTGATCTCTGGTGGTGAGCCACTCACTTTTGATTAATTCACACCTCCCACAACACCCTTAAAAAAAAGAAACTGGTATGCGTGGTATAGAAAGAGGAAAGGTTCTGAGTTTTGGGTTCCAAGTCACAAAAATGTGGTATGCTTCACTTTTTAAGACATGAACGGGTGAACAGGCCATGGTTTATCAGACTCTTGCTGTGAGGTTTCCTCACAGATTAGGCTACTTTCACACTAGCGGCAGCACGGATCCGGCAGTACATACATACACACAGACACATACATATACACATACATACTTACATGCTCCTGGCAGGTCTCCAGAGAGCAGGAGGAGCAGGACGGCGCACACAGATGACGATTCCCTACAACGCCCTCTGCTGGGCGCCTGGTGGAATTGTCATCTGTGCGTGCCTTCCTGTTCCTCCTGCGCTCTGGAGACCTGCCGGGAGCATGTAAGTATGTATGTGTATATGTCTGTGTATGTTTATGTGTATGTCTGTATGTATGTGTGCAGGAAGTCAATGGGGACGGATTCGTCTTGGTGCGGATGCCTGGACATGCTGCGGTTTGCTCTCCGGTCTCAAGACGGTACGGAATGCTTTCAGGAGAATTCCGTTGTCTTCAGTTCAGTTTGACAATGAATGGGGACAAAACTGAAGCGCTTTTTTCCGGTATTGAGCCCCTATGACAGAACTCAATAACGAAATTATAAAACGCAAGTGTGAAAGTAGCCTTACCAGATAATCACTGGGGATCCCAGTAATGAAACACTTTGTGATCAGCTTATTGTCAAGGGAGATTGTCGCATGCACAGTTGGTGCTCCGTTATCGGCAGCAGAGCCTCTGCTGTTGGGCTGCTACTCAGAGCAGGGGCGCAGGTACATGATTTTAAGGGGCGGGTGAGATGTCCGACCTTGTCAATCAAGCAGAAGGAGAAAGCTTATTCAGCAGTGGGGACAGCCCATCGCAGCTGACGGACACTATTTGTACAATAGCCACGGCACTCACAGGGGCTCTGCGGACTTCTCAAACAGCTAACCGGAGGGGGTTGGACAGGGAGTTGGATCCTCGCTGATCTCATATTGATGACCTATCCTGAGAACCCCTTTAATAACCAATCAATCTTTGGCCTTGGATCTTATCCGAAATCTGCTAACATGTATGGACCCCAGCAATCAGCTCTTATTGCTCAAGGAGAAGTTTTGTTTGGCCATACATATCTCGTAAAACACAGTATTACGTGCTGGACATTCACGTGTGTAAACCATGGTCCACCAAAGCTCCTCTTACTTCTTTGGCCTATAAGCCTTGATGCGATGGTTGGTTTTCTTGGGCAACAAAAGTTCTCCCCAGTGGCAGAGCAACTGTATGCTAGTCCTCTGTAAATCCCATGTTGCTGCCATGTAATAGAGGCTCAGCTGTTAGGGCTGGATTGATCACTTACCTTCCTGACATAGGAAACCAGCTCCCCAGAGTAATACTGAGAGACGCTGAGGAGATCAGAGCTGTTGGCCTGGTTGATTCGCAGTAAAGGTAAGTCAAGGGCGGACGCCAGCTGTAATGCAAAACGAGGTGTAAAAAATAATGGTCTACATGTCTCACACGGCATACGGCTTTGCCAGGATTTCATTTTGGAAAACTGCAAAAGCCATAAGACACAACGCCATTCTCCAGAGGGGCAGCTACAGCTATCTCAGAGAATGGTATTTGATGCCAACTGCACACAAGACACACATATTTTAGGCTGTGTTCACACCACATTTAACATACACGTTGGGGAAAAAAATACGGATTCAGAAGTGTGGTATACTGCACTTTACTATCCCGCAGAGTCCAGCGTAAAAACGTGTAAACTAAACACATAGGTTAACCCTATGGCGATACCACTGTATGGCATCCGTTTAAAGGGGGTTATCCGACCCCTGAAAACCCCCCCCCCCCATATGCCCGGTCACCTCAAAGAGGTTGTACTTAACTCACTTGCTTCCAACGCCAGCACGACCAACGCTGCCTCTCCCCGTCGTGCGGATAAAACACCCGGCATCGGGGTGAAGTGCAGCGAATAGCAGGCGGTGACAGGGACAAGCCTCCTAAGCTTTTGGCTGCCCCCACCAAGTTTTCATCCGCATGACAGGGAGATGGGTGCCAGGGAGCAAGGTAAGTACATTATGTGTGAGGGGCCCTGGCATATGGGGGGGGGGGATTCTGAAAATTACCTTAAATTTTGGTGGCATTGATGAGGCGCGGTGTAGACTCTTACCTTTAGGAACGTGGCTCTCAGTTTGGTGACCATGGATGGATTGGCTCTTATGCTCTCCTGCATAATGGATGTGAAACTAGAAGAATAAAAAAGCATGTTTATTACAGTCAAGGAACTTGCTCAAAAAGTAAAGCAGGGGTGTAGCCATAGGGGTAAAGAGCCCTGGTGCCTCAATAGTCCTCCTGACACATAAGAAGACACCACTATTATGAATGGAATTTGTTATGTGTGGGGGGCTGGTACAGACGACTCCAAGTTGCTTTAACCCTCTAACGGTTTTGCCACAGTTCAGCAATGGGAAAAGTAGTTAACTGGAGGGGGAGGACTGCTTTATGTTCTGCTACCTCCTGAATGGTAGCAGCTAGAAACATGCAACTGGTCTTGTTTGAAAGCAGACAGTCCAAGCTTTCAGACAATACCAGCAATTTGTTCAGTACAGGGAAAGTTATCGGGATGCTGTGAATACAGCTGAAAGTGAAAGTAAAAACAGGTTTTACTCGCGATTATTCTTGACTTGATTTCTTCTCTGTTGCTTGGACTTTAGTTGTCAGTTGCATGTTTCTAGCTGCTACCATTCAGGAGATATCACAAACTAAAGCAGCCCTCCCCGAAAATAGCCGTGTGTTGGCTCGACCAATTCCGGCAGCCCCGTCGTGGTGAATGGAGAGGTAGCAGTGCATGCACAGCTGCTTTCCATTCGCTTCTAGGGGTCCATTCTGGAGATAGTGGGGTGTTTGGCTATCTTTGGAAGTCCCATGGAAATGAATGAAGCGCAGGCCGTGCATGTTTAGTGCGGTGCCCTCTCCTTCACTTTCAGGGGCCCATTTTAGAGATAGGTGTGGGTCTCAGAGGTGGGACCGGCCCTATCTGACTTAGAGGACATATCCTTGCGATATGCCATCAAAGTCCCAGAAGAAACAACCCCTTTAAAGGAATATTTATCTCCTATCCACAGGATGGAATGGAGGTCCCCGAGTCCCCATGTGGAGTGCACACGGATGAATCCTGCTCCGTTTACTGCTATGAGACTGTCAGAAATAGAGGTGAGCACCATCTTGATCTGTGCCTTAGTAGTGAATGGAGTAGTGCTTACACATGCAAACCAATGCTTGTAAGCTCTTGTGATCACAGCCCTCACTCCTAGTGTTTCAGTTGTATGTTAACTTGTAACCCTGTGATGTCTTTTTAATAATCTACATGTAAACTGTTCAAACACCATAGGGCAAGGATCTGTCCATGAAGTGGATACCTACCTGTCAATCAGTTGCCAGGCATAGGACAGGTCCCCCACAATCTGCATGGTGATCAGCACCTCTTCTTTAATGTTAATAGTGCGAATCATCTGATGTAGAAACTTCCTGGTGTCAGCAAGGAACTGGCACACCTGAAGGTTACTTTCCAGCTGGTGAAATTCTTGCACCTATAGAAAGTCATAGTCATGATGTATTGTATAGAATAGAGGGGGAAAGCTAAGCTCAGGGGAATACAGCTTTCTAGGACTTCATTCATGTATTTCATTTAAAAAAAAAAAGCTGTTTAACTGTTTCCACTCCAACTCCCAGAATAAGCCTGCGAGTCCTGCTTCCCACAGCCACAAATACAGAAAGCCTATGAGTCCTTCTTTCCCCCAACTACTGATGTGTCCTGCTTCTCTGTCCATTGATAGAGAGCCTGCGAGTCCTGCTCACCCAGTTTACTCATAGAGAAAGCCTGGGAGTCCTGTTCTCCCCTTGTTTACTCATAGAGAAAGCCTGGGAGTCCTGTTCTCCCCTTGTTTACTCATAGAGAAAGCCTGGGAGTCCTGTTCCCCTTGTTTACTCATAGAGAAAGCCTGGGAGTCCTGTTCCCCTTGTTTACTCATAGAGAAAGCCTGGGAGTCCTGTTCCCCTTGTTTACTCATAGAGAAAGCCTGGGAGTCCTGTTCCCCCCGTTTACTCATAGAGAAAGCCTGTGAGTCCTGTTCCCCCTGTTTACTCATAGAGAAGGCCTGGGAGTCCTGTTCCCCTTGTTTACTCATAGAGAAAGCCTGGGAGTCCTGTTCCCCCCCATTTACTCATAGAGAAAGCCTGGGGAGTCCTATTCCCCCCCATTTACTCATAGAGAAAGCCTGGGAGTCCTGTTCCCCCCGTTTACTCATAGAGAAAGCCTGGGAGTCCTGTTCCCCTTGTTTACTCATAGAGAAGGCCTGGGAGTCCTGTTCCCCTTGTTTACACATGGAGAAGGCCTGGGAGTCCTGTTCCCCTTGTTTACTCATAGAGAAAGACTGGGAGTCCTGTTCCCCTTGATTACTCATAGAGAAAGCCTAGGAGTCCTGTTCCCCTTGTTTACTCATAGAGAAAGCCTGGGAGTCCTGTTCCCCTTGTTTACTCATAGAGAAGGCCTGGGAGTCCTGTTCCCCTTGTTTACTCATAGAGAAGGCCTAGGAGTCTTGTTCCCTTTGTTTACTCATAGAGAAAGCCTGGGAGTCCTGTTTCCCTTGTTTACTCATAGAGAAAGCCTGGGAGTCCTGTTCCCCTTGTTTACTCATAGAGAAAGCCTGGGAGTCCTGTTCCCCTTGTTTACTCATAGAGAAGGCCTGGGAGTCCTGTTCCCCTTGTTTACTCATAGAGAAGGCCTGGGAGTCCTGTTCCCCTTGTTTACTCATAGAGAAGGCCTGGGAGTCTTGTTCCCCTTGTTTACTCATAGAGAAAGCCTAGGAGTCCTGTTCCCCTTGTTTACTCATAGAGAAAGCCTGGGAGTCCTGTTCCCCTTGTTTACTCATAGAGAAAGCCTGTGAGTCCTGTTCCCCTTGTTTATGCATAGAGAAAGCCTGGGAGTCCTGTTCCCCTTGTTTACTCATAGAGAAAGCCTGGGAGTCCTGTTCCCCTTGTTTATGCATAGAGAAGGCCTGGGAGTCCTGTTCCCCCCGTTTACTCATAGAGAAAGCCTGGGAGTCCTGTTCCCCTTGTTTACTCATAGAGAAAGCCTGGGAGTCCTGTTCCCCCCGTTTACTCATAGAGAAGGCCTGGGAGTCCTGTTCCCCCCCGTTTACTCATAGAGAAAGCCTGGGAGTCCTGTTCCCCCCGTTTACTCATAGAGAAAGCCTGGGAGTCCTGTTCCCCCTGTTTACTCATAGAAAAAGCCTCAGAGTCCTGCTTCCCCGATCCATACATGTTGATTGCCAAATTTTGATAGTATATACAAAGAGAGCTGTCAATCACTGCGGGGAAGGGGTAAGCACAACCCTCTATCAATGGGAGGTGGATGCAGGACTCACATCCGGCATGACTTATTGTAAACAAATGGATCATCCATGAAAACCAAACATGGTCCATGAAACAACCTGATGAGAGAGGACACCTTCATTCATCAGCTGATAGATGACTGAATGAGACATGAGAATCTCTAACCTCTTCCAAGGCCTGTATGAGCTGTACGGTCTTCCTTCCGGCAGCTGTGGAATCATCGTAGTTTAAGGATTGGATCTGTTTGGAGATTTCCCAGAACCAGGCCTGCAGGTTTTCTGTGGATGAATGAGAGAAGGTTACACCCTGATGCATTATGTGCACGGTACATTGCTTCCTCCACCACTAACATCTCAAAACTGAAACTTGAGGATTCTTCCTACATGATATCGGTATTTCATAAGCTCTGCAGCTTTCTGATATTCTTTGCGCTTTCATTCCTCACTATTTTCAAGAAGAAGGACAGTAAATGGAGATGAAAAACATAAAAAGTTTTCTAGATAATCCTCTGTAAACTAAATATATCAGCAGCACAAATCTGCTTCCCGTGTGGCATCCAAAGAAGGTTTTCATTCACATATAGCAAGCAGAGTCCATTTCAGCCTCTCTGCCCCTTGCAGAAGACTTGAGAAAGATGAGGCAGACTAGTTTCTAGGGACAGACTATGGTTGTCAGGCAACGTTTCCCTAGCAACCAGTTTGTCAAACTGGTAGCACTGTCAAGAACAGACAAGGTTAAAATCAGCTTGTCACCACCATCACCAACAGTGACTCTAGTGCCATCGTACCATTCTTCTCCACCCTGGTGAGAGGTTTGACCCCAGAGAAGACATCAGCAAGCTCCGTCATACGTTCCGATCCTTCCTTCTTATAGTTCTCCCATTTGGTCTGTTTTTCTGATAACATTTGCTTAAACATCTGAAATTAAAAGAGTTAAATGAGGACGCGTCCTTTTTTTTTGTCATGTTATACACATAATTTTTGGCTTATTTAGACTTTTTAGGCTTACAAAACGCTTAGCTTCTAGAAAATGCTTCAGTAAGGCGCCGTTCAGACGGCCGTGGTGTTGCGGATCCGCAAAACCGCCGATGCCGACCAGTGTGTGTTTTCCATAATTTGCAGAACACACATGGCCGGCACCCCATATAAAATACCTATTCTTGCCCGCAATTGCGGACAAGAATAGGACATGTTCTATATTTCGCGGGCTGGGCCAGATCAAATGCCGCCCATTGAAATTGCAGAATAGATATGGCCCCATTCACACGGTCGCGTGAATGGGCCCTTAATCATATAATTTTACTATAAAATAGGCTTTTATTCATGTTTGTCATCATTTTGATATATCACATGTCTGTTTTAGGGTAAATGGGTCAGGGCTACCACTAAGAACCATGACTGGTGGGGATGTACTTTTTTAAGGTGAATTTTAGGTGTATTTTTTTATTATTCATTTTTGTTCTTTTACTTTAATTTTTATAATCAGTCATATACAGACCAAAAGTTTGGACACACCTTCTCATTCAAAGAGTTTTCTGTATTTTCATGACTATGAAAATTGTAGATTCACACTGAAGGCATCAAAACTATGAATTAACACATGTGGAATTATATACTTAACAAAAAAGTGTGAAACAACTGAAAATATGTCTTATATTCTAGGTTCTTCAAAGCAGCCACCTTTTGCTTTGATTACTGCTTTGCACACTCTTGGCATTCTCTTGATGAGCTTTAAGAGGTAGTCACCTGAAATGGTATTCCAACAGTCTTGAAGGAGTTCCCAGAGATGCTGAGCACTTGTTGGCCCTTTTGCCTTCACTCTGCGGTCCAGCTCGCCCCAAACCATCTCGATTGGGTTCAGGTCTGGTGAGTGTGGAGGCCAGGTCATCTGGCGTAGCACCCCATCACTCTCCTTCTTGGTCAAATAGCCCTTACACAGCCTGGAGGTGTGTTTGGGGTCATTGTCCTGTTGATAAATAAATGATGGTCCAACTAAACGCAAACTGGATGGAATGCATGCCGCTGCAAGATGCTGTGGTAGCCATGCTGGTTCAGTATGCCTTCAACTTTGAATAAATCTCCAACAGTGTCACCAGCAAAGCACCCCCACACCATCACACCTCCTCCTCCATGCTTCACGGTGGGAACCAGGCATGTAGAGTCCATCCGTTCACCTTTTCTACGTCGCACAAAGACACGGTGGTTGGAACCAAAGATCTCAAATTTGGACTCATCAGACCAAAGCACAGATTTCCACTGGTCTAATGTCCTTTCCTTGTGTTCTTTAGCCCAAACAAGTCTCTTCTGCTTGTTGCCTGTCCTTAGCAGTGGTTTCCACCATGAAGGCCTGCTGCACACAGTCTCCTCTTAACAGTTGTTGTAGAGATGTGTCTGCTGCTAGAACTCTGTGTGGCATTGACCTGGTCTCTAATCTGAGCTGCTGTTAACCTGCGATTTCTGAGGCTGGTGACTCGGATGAACTTATCCTCCGCAGCAGAGGTGACTCTTGGTCTTCCTTTCCTGGGGCGGTCCTCATGTCAGCCAGTTTCTTTGTAGCGCTTGATGGTTTTTGCGACTGCACTTGGGGACACTTTCAAAGTTTTCCCAATTTTTTGGACTGACCTTCATTTCTTAAAGTAATGATGGCCACTCGTTTTTCTTTACTTAGCTGCTTTTTTCTTGCCATAATAAAAAAATCTAACAGTCTATTGAGTAGGACTATCAGCTGCGTATCCACCTGACTTCTGCCCAACACAACTCATGGTCCCAACCCCATGTATAAAGCAGGAAATCCCACTTATTAAACCTGACAGGGCACACCTGTGAAGTGAAAACCATTTCAGGTGACTACCTCTTGAAGCTCATCAAGAGAATGCCAAGAGTGTGCAAAGCAGTAATCAAAGCAAAAGGTGGCTACTTTGAAGAACCTAGAATATAAGACATATTTTCAGTTGTTTCACACTTTTTTGTTAAGTATATAATTCCACATGTGTTAATTCATAGTTTTGATTCCTTCAGTGTGAATCTACAATTTTCATAGTCATGAAAATACAGAAAACTCTTTGAATGAGAAGGTGTGTCCAAACTTTTGGTCTGTACTGTATATGACTGGCGCATATATAGGGTGGCTCACGAAAAAGTAGCCTGCTTCCAGCGATATTATGAGAAGAACAAGCAAGTGGAATTTTTTTTTTATTACCCACAAGTCACAAAAGATGCTGAAAGTGGTCCCTGTCCAGGTCTCTGATTCTTTGATACTGCTTGCAGCTTTCAGCAGCGACGCCGCGGATGGTGTTTGAGATGTTCTCCTTGAGATCATCCAGGAGATGTGGATTGTTAGCGAATGTGTCGGCCATAACCCCTCGCTCACAGTTCGCTCCTCCGTAATCAGTCCCTTGAGGTGCGGCATGTTGTCCCCTCTTGCAGGACATTTTTCTTCTGCAGCATCACTGCTGAAGAGCTGCAAGCAGTATCAGCCAACATAATCCGACCTGCCCAAAGATGCAGAGACCTGAACAGGGAGCACTTTCAGCATCTTTTGTGACCCAAAAGGTCATTCATATCGTCATACTATGGCTAGAGGTGGGCTACTTTTTTCGTGGGCCACCCTGTAGTAAAGAACAGTTATAAATCCCAATATCACATACGGATAACATTACCTCCTTCAACAGGAACTCAAACTGAGCCGTGTCTAGCAGCAGCTGGAACAGGACCTTGGGGTTGTACTTCGATTCGGCCAGAACTTGGTCTTTTACCTGTCGGAGTCGCTTGTTATTTGGGTCATAAGCTGGGAAAAGAACAGGATTTGGTTATTTCAGCAGAAATGTTTTACATTATAATGGCCCTAGCAATGCAAGAATGTGCGGGTCAGAAGACTCAGAGATCATTGGCGAACAATGTTGAACATAACTTCTGTTCGATTTTTGAGCTGATTTAGACTAAAATAGTCATGCTGACTTCAAAACTTAAGTTAGTCTCTTCTATCACGTCAGTTTTTTTTCCGCTACAGCTTATCTTAATGCAATTACTCCAGTCTGCATCGAGGGGAGCACCAGTACTCTTCTACTGGCCAAGAGCAAACCACCCTCGAGTGGGGCGAGGTGAAGGATGACCTTGGCGACCGGCAACAGGTTACTTGTCTAGGCTACTCAGTTTGTCTTTGTGAAGACTATGTAGACATAAAGAGAGTCATTGAGTTGTTGCAATATCACAAACACAATTGAATCATCTATGTTGACCTTAAAATGGTAAGCTTCCTTCTTGGTCAAGTATCCTTGTTTTCTGTGCATGTGGGACAGCAGAGCTCGTGAGAAGCCTTGGGTGGAGAGTGGTGTTCAGCAAACCTGTGTTTCAAGTTCTGGTTATCTAAGAATTCTGTGACGGATTCCGCTACCACGGATCACGTCATGGTCCGTGGTAGTGGAATCCATAACGGAATTCTTAGATAACCCGAACCGAGTTCGCTCATCCCTAGTGGAGAGGAATCGGCCTCCAAGATTCTACAGGAGCCACTTGTTGACATTATATTCCCACCTCTGCACATGAAACTGGGTCTCATGAAGAAATTCGTTAAGACTTTGTCAACTGAAGGAGACTGTTTCAGGTACCTCATGGACGTCAGAACTCCAAAAGAATGCTTTGTTAGGACTTCCTTGGAAATACATGAGCAAACAATTACACCGAAATTGTCCAGAAACTCTTGGAGAGCGATCAAACGCTTGGTTGCAACATGAGCACCAAGGTGCATTTCCTGTATTAGCCTTCTTGCTAACTTCCCGAAAAACCTTGGTGCAGTCAGTGATGAGCAAGGTGAATGATCCCACCAAGATTTGAAGTTCATGGAGGGTTGGTATCAGGTTATTGGAGCATCAGGTGAGATTGAACACTCCGGGAAAAGCTATAAGTGTAAATTTTTACCTTAACTGTAACCTAACTTTACTATTTGCACACAATTTGACTTAGGCTACTTTCACACTAGCGTTTTTGTTGGATCCGGCAGGGCTCAGCAAAAAAGCTTCCGTTACTGATAATACAACCGTCTGCATCTATTATGGACGGATGTGGTTGTATTATCTTTAAAGGGGTTCTCCGGGAATTAAGAAAATGAAAATACTTAAATATTACTTCATTATAAATTTATTCCCACAGACCTTTCATTAGTTATAATGGCTCGTTTTGTCTGGGGAGCAATGATTAGGAGATATAAAATGGCCGCCGTCCTATTAGTACACACAGAACCTGTCCTAATCACACAGGAGGACAAGTTACTTCACAGGTAAAGAGCTGCCTCATCCTCCTCTCTGCTCTGCTTGTCAGGGATTATGATCCTGAATACAGATGACAAGATCTTCAGCTGAAGCTCTGTAGGAATGGAGTTCATGATCAGTTGTGGGTAATGAGCAGCAGCTCTTGTCTGCAGTCTCCATTACCACAGTCTGTCCTGTCCCTCTTCTCTGTACTTCATGTCTCCTAATGAACTCCATTCCCACAAAGATTCAGCTAAATATCATATTAAACTGTATTCAGGATCATAATCCCTGACAAGCAGAGCAGAGAGGAGGATGAGGCAGCTCTTTACCTCAGTGTTGTGAAGTAACTTGTCCTCCTGTGTGATTAGGACAGGTTTTGTGTGTACTAATAGGACGGCGGCCATTTTGTTTCTCCTAATTAATAGACAAAATGAGCCATTATAACTAATGAAAGGTATTTGGGATTATATTTATAATACAGTAATATTTGCAAATTTTCATTTTCTTAATTCCCGGAGAATCCCTTTAACATAGGCAAGGCGGATCTGTCATGAACTCCATTGAAAGTCAATGCGGGACGGATCCGTTTTCTATTGTGTCAGAGAAAACGGATCCCCATTGACTTGCATTGTGGGTCATGACGGGTCCGTCTTGCTCCGCATCCCAGGACACAAAGAAAACCGCAGCATGCTACTCTCCGGTATGGGAACGGAATACATTTTGGAGCTCTCCATTCTGTTCAGTTACATTTTGTCCCCATTGACAAGGAATGGGGACAAAACTGAAGCGTTTTTTTCTGGTATTGAGCCCCTATGACGGATCTCAATACTGGAAAATATTAACGCTAGTGTGAAAGTAGCCTTACAGTATCCTTTGTATGAACATAACTTTAAATAAACATTACATTCAGGTAATTTACATTATTTTCCATTGTATGTACATTTTGTATGGTTTTTGAGTAAAAAGGGAGGGTATCCTGGAGCTGAAAACGTTGTCGTGAAAGAGAAAAACTGGGGTCACGAAAATTGTGTTCCCCGGTTAAAACATCTTGAAAAAAAAAATAAAAAAAAAAATGCGAGGGACTGTCTGGTTTGTTGATCTTGTATTCTTTTGGCCTCCTCATTGTCTACCTTAGTCCATCTAACTTCACTCATCTATTTAGTAGCACCGGTGCAGGGCGTTGCAGCTTCATCCCGTTCGCTTGAATAGGACGAAGCTGGGATATCGTCCTGCTGCTACTATACAGACAGCGTGCAGGTACAGTAGATGGCCCCGTCTAAACAATGAAGCGGCTGGCATGGTGCAGTGGCCCATTCAAACTGTTGGGGTGCAGCACTGAGCCCCCTACTGATTTGATGACCTATCCTGAGGATAAATCCAGAAAACTCCTTCAAAGCCTCTGCCACTTGACAACAGCTCTCTGTGCTCTATAAATGAGTAAATCATTTAATAAAAAAATTACCTGATAAAAAAATAAATGAGTAAATCAGAAGGTAGTTGACAAAGTGTGACCAAATATTACCCGAGTCTGCAGTATGCAGCATCAGCCACCGGATGGCGACATTACAGTCTCTCAGGCAGTTCAGCAGCTTGGGGATATTATCCAGTACAAACTCCTCTCTCAGGAATCCTTCCTTCAGGAACTGCTGCACTTGAGGGTGAAGACGCTCCATGATAGCGGCATATCGGCAAGCCTGACGTAACAACATATAAATATAGATTAAAGTAGTCACAGGACTTCATTTAAAGAGGACCTTTCACCGCTCCTGACATGTCTGGTTTAATATCTTCATACATTCCCCATGTAATAATAATTCCGGAGCATCTATTCTTATGGCTCCATGTTGTGTCATTCCTTTATTATTCCTGCTAGAAGTTATGAATGAATTGCTAGCAGTCTGCAGTAAGGGTACAGAGGGGAGGTAACCAGTTGGGGGTGTGTCCCTGCACAGACTGAACATGGCAGCACAGATTGGATAGAGTCAGTCTGTGCAGGGACACACCCCCAACTGGTTACCTCCTCTCTGTACCCTTACTGCAGACTGCTAGCAATTCATTCATAACTTCTAGTAGAAATAATAAAGGAATGTATACGACCCCACCGGAAAACTGGCCTCATGATCCAAATTTAGGAGGCAGTCATGCTACCCATAAAAAATGATAGGATCAATACAGCAAATAATGAATCGGTACCGGAGCGCACAGGTCCACTCTACCTGCTCCTTGATGTTGGGCAGATCCAAGGTGTAATTCAGAGCAGTCTTTGCAGCTTTGTAAGGTTCCCAGGCCTCCATAAGATTGACTGTGATCCCCATGTAAATACTGATAACCTGCAGGAAATAACACAACCTCAGGACGGTAAGATGAATGGGGCAGTGATGGCCTCTCTCTACACTAAAGGGTGTATTAGACACCCCGATGCGGATAGTGATTGTGGGGAGGGAAGCGTTCCCTCCCAGCAATCGGCAGATAGCTAGCAGAAGACGCGGCTACTATTACATGCAACATGGGGAGGAGTGAGAGCTATGCCATCGCTCATCCTTATGCAGGACAGCGGAATTCTGGCGGCAGATCGCTATTAGGGTCCATTTACACGTCCGGAAAATGGGTCCGCATCCGTTCCGCAGTTTTGCGGAACGGGTGCAGACCCATTCATTTTCAATGGGGCAAAAGATGCGGATGGCACACAGCGAGTTGTCCGCATCCGCACATCTGGTCCGCGGCCCCGCAAAAAAATAGAACATGTCCTATCCTTGTCCAAAACCACGGACAAGAACGGGCATTTCTACTGTAGAGCCGGCCATGTGCGGTCTGCAAAATGTGGAACGCACATAACCTGTGTCTGTGTTTGGCGGATCCGCGATTTGTGGACTGCAACACACTTGCGGACATGTGAATGAAGCCTCAGACAGAGCAATCTGCCAATGGCAAATACGGATCTTTCAGCGTGATGAAACATCTGGACTGCCTGATTAGCAAGCTCGTTCAATGGGCATTTAAGCCTCATTCACACGTCCGTACTCCCCGTGTTGGGCAGGGGTGGACTGGGAACTTTAAGTGGCCCTGGAAAAAATACTAAAAGTGGCCCCGTTTTGTAGTCAGGTCCAAATTGATGGAAGGCAGGGCCAGCAATACCTTATTGTGGCACATTATACCACCCCAACACAACCACAGTCCATCACAGAATTCTGCCAGCAGCACAAAATACATCCCCAAAAACTTCCACTAGCCAGAAGTGAAGAGGACTCAGGTGGCCCCCTGGGCATCGGCCCACCAAGAAATTCCCCTGTAAGGTCTATGGCCAATCCGCCCCTGGTGTTGGGTCCGTGTGCTCGTTTTTTGCTGTCCGTGTTGCATCCGTGTTTCACTGACACTGAACAGCTGAAAAATAATTTTCAAAGTATCTCTTCTTAATGATCCGTGAAACATGAATGCAACTCGGATGGCATCCGTGGTTTTCAAGGATCCAGACTATAATAGGCATGATGGATCTGTGAACATGGACAAAATAGAGCGTGCATCCGCGCTAAAATCACTGACCCACGGACCGTGCTAAAACACTGATGTCTGAATACACACATTAAAGGGTTATTCCCATCTTAGACAATGGGAGCATATCACTAGGATAAGCCCCCATTGTCTTATAAGTGCGGGTCCCACTGCTGGAGCCCCGCACCTATATCCAGAGGTGGGACCCGCACCTATCAGACAATGGGGGCATGTCCTAGCAATATGCCCCCATTGTCTAAGATGGGAATAACCCTTTAAAATGTCTGGTAGTCTTATATATACCTTTAAGGGCTGTATTACATCAACAGATTTTCTGACCAATCATTGGTCAGATGGCCTATTACCCAGACAGATCTTTTGTTATACACACACCAACAATTGGTCGGATTGGACAGATATTGGTCAGATAACCTGCCTTACCCCTGCAGTACTTCTTATGATGGAAGGCATGAGCAACTTGAAGGGATTTTATAACACGAAAGCTTCCAATATGCTTTGTTTTTTTTCAGTTCTTTAGCATTTTCAAGATACATGATTGTTGTCAGTGAATGAAACAATCATTATTCATATCCGGAGGTTAATATTCGCCATCTGTCTCGTGTGTGGTCATGGAGTATCTCTACACAACTTCACGACTAAGGCTCGCACAGTGAAGAATAACTTTGCACTTACCCAGTTATCAGGGAAATATTTATCCACGATCTCCCTCATCTTGGCTTGATGGGTTTGTAGGGTAGAAGGATGGAAGTACAGGATAACATACAACATGGCGGCTTGTGTGGCCAGAGCGGTGCTCCTGTGTTCTGGTAAAGGGTATGCAGACACCTGAAAGAAAATACCAAAACCTGTGACACCTCGTGGATTAATATGTTACCAATATGAAATACTGGAGCGTACGCATATAATGAGCAATGAATGATACCAACTACACTAAGCCTTACTCATGTTAACCCACTAATGTGCAAAACTAATCACCGTCAAATGTTTTACATTACTTATCCTCTACTGATCCTGAGTTACATCATGTATTATACTCCAGAGCTGCACTCACTATTCTGCTGGTGCAGTGACTGTGTACATACATTACATTACTTATCCTGTACTGATCCTGAGTTACATCCTGTATTATACTCCAGAGCTGCACTCACTATTCTGCTGGTGGAGTCACTGTGTACATACATTACATTACTTATCCTGTACTGATCCTGAGTTACATCCTGTATTATACTCCAGAGCTGCACTCACTATTCTGCTGGTGGAGTCACTTTGTATATACATTACTTATCCTGTACTGATCCTGAGTTACATCCTGTATTATACTCCAGAGCTGCACTCACTATTCTGCTGGTGCAGTCACTGTATACATACATTACTTATCCTGTACTGATCCTGAGTTACATCCTGTATTATACTCCAGAGCTGCACTCACTATTCTGCTGGTGCAGTCACTGTGTACATACATTACTTATCCTGTACTGATCCTGAGTTACATCCTGTATTATACTCCAGAGCTGCACTCACTATTCTGCTGGTGGAGTCACTGTGTACATACATTATTAACCTGTACTGATCCTGGGTTACATCCTATATTATACTCCAGAGCTGCACTCACTATCCTGCTGGTGCAGTCACTGTGTATATACATTACATTACTTATCCTGTACTGATCCTGAGTTACATCCTGTATTATACTCCAGAGCTGCACTCACTATTCTGCTGGTGCAGTTACTGTGTACATACATACATTACTTATCCTGTACTGATCCTGAGTTACATCCTGTATAATACTCCAGAGCTGCACTCACTATCCTGCTGGTGCAGTCACTGTGTACATACATTACATTACTTATCCTGTACTGATCCTGAGTTACATCCTGTATTATACTCCAGATCTGCACTCACTATTCTGCTGGTGGAGTCACTGTGTACATATATTACATTACTTATCCTGTACTGATCCTGAGTTACATCCTGTATTATACTCCAGAGCTGCACTCACTATTCTGCTGGTGGAGTCACTTTGTATATACATTACTTATCCTGTACTGATCCTGAGTTACATACTGTATTATACCCCAGAGCTGCACTCACTATTCTGCTGGTGCAGTCACTGTGTACATACATTACTTATCCTGTACTGATCCTGAGTTACATCCTGTATTATACTCCAGAGCTGCACTCACTATTCTGCTGGTGCAGTCACTGTGTACATACATTACATTACTTATCCTGTACTGATCCTGAGTTACATCCTGCATTATACTCCAGAGCTGCACTCACTATTCTGCTGGTGCAGTCACTGTGTACATACATTACATTACTTATCCTGTACTGATCCTGAGTTACATCCTGCATTATACTCCAGAGCTGCACTCACTATTCTGCTGGTGCAGTCACTGTGTACATACATTACTTATCCTGTGACTGCATGTGTTCTCAATGGGAACAGGGGAATACGTCGCTGCTAGACTTTAATGGCATCTGCTCACGTCCCATGGGAACATAAGATTGGACATGCTGAAATGCAAGGCCGCAGATCCTTACACATATCCAAACAGTTTAGCCACAATTTTCTGCCAAATGCTGCACGAAAATGGCAATGCATGACCTCACCCCTACAGGGGGGAAATGCTCTTTTTTTTTTTTTTTTTTAAAGCTACAGTCCAAACTCACCTGATTATAAATATCATCAGATCGGAGTCTGCCGATCACCATGCTGATAAATGTCTCACTTATCGGCACCCGGCTGAAATAGCTCTCGGGGTAGTTTAGAGGTCGCTTAGACCCGGGCTGGCTGGAGTAACCCGTACTGCGCAGAAGTTTGCAGATATCGTCCATATTGGAATCAGCGGAGGATCTAGCGGCACTGAATGATCAAAAACAGAATGTGTATGGAACGGATGAATACATTAGGTAACTATAGGAAGAAAACAAATGTTTGTTAATACGACTCCCAAATAAAGGGTCGTTGTTTTTTGTACCTCAGGACTTTATATTATGCATCTTTATGTAAAACAATGCATTAATGGATGTTTTTCCTATGCTTCATAATCTTAATAAAAAGATTTTTGACAAAAAAAAAAAGAAATAAACTATACAGAAGATGGATGTGTACACACACAATAAACACTTTTATATAGAGTTCTTTATATGGACTCTTATCTCTGATCTCCTGACCTCATAAACACTCAAACTGACAAGAATATCGCTTAAAGGGGTTCTCCGGGAATTAAGAAAATGAAAATGCTTAAATATTACTTTATTATAAATATATTCTGAAATACCTTTCATTAGTTATATTGGCTTGTATTGTCTAAGGAGCGATCATTAGGAGAAATAAAATGGCCGCCGTCCTATTAGTACACACAGAACCTGTCCTAA
This sequence comes from Rhinella marina, assembly GCA_900303285.1. Lineage (NCBI taxonomy): Eukaryota > Metazoa > Chordata > Amphibia > Anura > Bufonidae > Rhinella > Rhinella marina. The sequence goes on along the minus strand of ONZH01015050.1, from coordinate 16,922 downwards.
TCACACAGGAGAACAAGTTACTTCACAACACTGAGGTAAAGAGCTGCCTCATCCTCCTCTCTGCTTGTCAGGGATTATGGTCCTGAATACAGATAAGAATTTAGTTGAATCTCTGTAGGAATGGAGTTCATGAGGAGACATGAAGTACAGAGAGGACGGACAGGACAGACTGTGGTAATGGAGACTGTATACAAGAGCTGCTGCTCACTAGCCACATCCCCACTCTCCTCTCTGTACTTCATGTCTCCTCATCATCTCCATTTCCACAGAGATTCACTGTGTTCAGGATCATAATCCCTGACAAGCAGAGCAGAGAGGAGGATGAGGCAGCTCTGTACCTCACTGTTGTGAAGTAACTTGTCCTCCTGTGTGATTAGGACAGGTTTTGTATGTACTAATAGGACGGCGGCCATTTTATTTCTCCTAATGATTGCTCCCCAGACAAAACGAGCCATTATAACTAATGAAAGGTATTTGGGAATAGATTTATAATAAAGTAATATTTAAGTATTCTAGTAACATAGTTTATAAGGCCGAAAAAAAGACATCTGTCCATCCAGTTCGGCCTGTTATCCTACAAGTTCTCATTTTTTTAATTCCTGGAGAACCCCTTTAAAAAAAAAAAAAAAAAGCATTTATGATGTCAGGAGATCAGAGATAAGAGCTACACATGAGCCGTCAAATAATGGGATTCAATGTAAATAGACTGATTTTTTTAACCCTTGTATCTGAAAAGGTTTAAAAAATGAGTAAAAAAAAAAGCTCCCAAAGGCGTCCATAGCCTTTAAGGAGTTGTACCAAGATATTACTTTATCCTCCCACCCATAAGGGTAATGGATAAGCATCTGATCACTAGAACGGCGTCCCAGCTTTCTCTACGGGACGGCTGGACATGGCCAGTCCCGGACACGTATCTTTTAAGTGGTATGCATGAACAAACTGTTTCACTGTGATGTAAAATTACATGAAGGCCCCCATGCAAAATTGTTTTAGGTGGTGTCTCAGTTCTAATTGAGAAATAAAATGATAGAAATTGACTATAAGACATAAACTTGCATTAAAGGGGTTGCCCAGGATTAGAAGAACATGGCTGCTTTTTTCAAAACACAGCGCCACAACTCTGCACGGGTTGTATCTGGTACTGCAGCTCATTTCTACTGAAGTGAGAGGGGACGAGCTGCAATACCGCACACAACCTGTGGACAGGTGTGGTGCTGTTTCTCAAAAGTTGTAGGACAATTAAAAGCTGTAGACGTCCATGAGATATACCTGTATCTGTAGTAAGAGACCAGCATCCTCTCCCGCACTTCTCCCTCAATCTTCTGATCGATCACCAGCAGCATCACCCCGTACAGGTACAAAGCTTCACACTGCAGGCAGAAGTCACAAGGGTTCAGTCACTGCACTATTGTATACGGTCTGTCCCAAAAAATGTCATTTTTTTATGAGAAATAATGTATAAAAGCCTTCTAGGGTTAAAGGCCAAATGAGCCTCTAGGAGCAATGGGGGCGTTGCCGTTACTCCTAGAGGCTCAGCTCTCTCTGCAACTGCTGCTCCCTCTGCAGTTTGATTGACAGGACCAGATGTGATCACATTTACACTTTCTGGTCCTGTCGATCGAACTGCAGAGATTGCAGCAGCTGCAGAGAGAGCAGAGCCTCTAGGTGTAATGGTAACGCCCCTGTTGCTCCTAGAGGCTCATTTGCATATATTAAAACATAATTTTTCTCAGCAATGCAGACACATATGAACATGGGACCAACACAGATGTCTTCAGCTGCCAAGTGCACATGTAACAGGTCAGCCAGTGTCATAGGTACAAATCTGCTGACAGATGCCCGTTATTTGTCTCTTAAAGGGCATCAACATTTGATGCTAAAGGACTGCAGCACTTCTCGGTGTCCCCCATGGCGATACATCCTGCATATGTTCTTACCCTATTCCGCTTCGTCAGAGGTACGCTGCTGGGATTTACAATCACCATCCTCATCAATGTACTAATATAGCCACAACATATCCACGTCAGTTAGGATTTCAATATTGTTTAAATGCAAACTAGTATCCACGTTGTGGTTCTTACATGCATGAGTACAGGGCAGGAAGTGTTATCATGTGTACCTGCATGTGTACCTGCACAGACTGAACATGGCAGCACTGATTGGTTAGAGTGAGTCTGTGCAGGTACACAACCCCAACTGGTCACCTCCCCTCTGTACCCTTACTGCAGACTGCTAGCAATTCATTGATAACTTCTAGAAGGAATAATAAAGGAATGGCACAACATAGAAACATAAGAATAGATGGTACAGACTTGTTATTACATGGGGAATGCATGAAGCTACTGAAACAGGCATGTCAGGAGCGGGGAGAGGTCCTCCTTAAAATGTGTTTTTCACATGTGCTATGTAAACTTCGGGTTCATTGACATGTGTGTATGCAGAAATTTTTATCTTACTTTTTTCTTTTAACAGTTTGTTCGGTGTTGCTCCTATCCGGTATCGCTATTACTCACCAGCAGCTGTTTCCCATCTTCATTAAGAAGAACCGTTTCCAGAGTTTGCTGAATATAAATCCCTTCATTAAGATCTTCCAAATATCTGCGGGGGGGAACATACACGTGAGGGTCAATGTAGTAAAAAAATGGACATGAAGGAAAATGTCTGCCTAATGTAAATTCTAAAAATATTAAAGGGGTTGTCCAGTTCTGTACAAGTGATGGCCTATTTTCAGGAAAGGCCATCACTATCTGATTGAGGGAGGGGGCAGACACCCCTGCCGATCAATTGTTCTGCTGCAGCTGTATTATAAGGTTCTGCAGCAGCTGAGGTGTGTATTAGGAGGTTCTGCAGCAGCTGAGGTGTGTATTAGGAGGTTCTGCAGCAGCTGAGGTGTGTATTATGAGGTTCTGCAGCAGCTGAGGTGTGTATTATGAGGTTCTGCAGCAGCTGAGGTGTGTATTATAAGGTTCTGCAGCAGCTGAGGTGTGTATTATGATGTTCTGCAGCAGCTGAGGTGTGTATTATGAGGTTCTGCGGCAGCTGAGGTGTGTATTATGAGGTTCTGCGGCAGCTGAGGTGTGTATTAGGAGGTTCTGCGGCAGCTGAGATGTGTATTATGAGGTTCTGGAGCAGCTGAGGTGTGTATTATGAGGTTCTGCAGCAGCTGAGGTGTGTATTATGATGTTCTGCAGCAGCCTGAGGTGTGTATTATGAGGTTCTGCGGGCAGCTGAGGTGTGTATTATGAGGTTCTGCGGCAGCTGAGGTGTGTATTAGGAGGTTCTGCGGCAGCTGAGGTGTGTATTATGAGGTTCTGCAGCAGCTGAGGTGTGTATTATGAGGTTCTGCAGCGACTGAGGTGTGTATTATGAGGTTCTGCAGCAGCTGAGGTGTGTATTATGGAATTCTGGAGCAGCTGAGGTTGTGTATTATGAGGTTCTGCAGCAGCTGAGGTGTGTATTATGAGGTTCTGCAGCAGCTGAGGTGTGTATTATGAGGTTCTGCAGCGACTGAGGTGTGTATTATGAGGTTCTGCAGCAGCTGAGGTGTGTATTATGGAATTCTGGAGCAGCTGAGGTGTGTATTATGAGGTTCTGCAGCAGCTGATATGTGTATTATGAGGTTCTGTGGCAGCTGAGGTGTGTATTATGAGGTTCTGCAGCAGCTGAGGTGTGTATTATGAGGTTCTGGAGCAGCTGAGATGTGTATTATGGGGTTCTGCAGCAGCTGAGGTGTGTATTATGAGGTTCTGCAGCAGCTGAGGTGTTTATTAGGAGGTTCTGCAGCAGCTGAGGTGTGTATTATGAGGTTCTGCAGCAGCTGAGGTGTTTATTAGGAGGTTCTGCAGCAGCTGAGGTGTGTATTATGGGGTTCTGCAGCAGCTGAGGTGTGTATTATGGGGTTCTGCAGCAGCTGAGGTGTGTATTAGGAGGTTCTGCAGCAGCTGAGGTGTGTATTATGAGGTTCTGGAGCAGCTGAGGTGTGTATTATGGGGTTCTGCAGCAGCTGAGGTGTGTATTAGGAGGTTCTGCAGCAGCCGAGGTGTGTATTAGGAGGTTCTGCAGCAGCCGAGGTGTGTATTAGGAGGTTCTGCAGCAGCTGAGGAGTGTATTAGGAGGTTCTGGAGCAGCTGTGGTGTGTATTATGAGGTCCTGCAGCAGCTGAGGTGTGTATTATGAGGTTCTGCAGCAGCTGAGGTGTGTATTATGAGGTTCTGCAGCAGCTGAGGTGTGTATTATGAGGTTCCGCAGCAGCTGAGGTGTGTATTATGAGGTTCTGCAGCAGCTGAGGTGTGTATTATGAGGTTCTGCAGCAGCTGAGGTGTGTATTATGAGGTTCTGGAGCAGCTGAGATGTGTATTATGGGGTTCTGCAGCAGCTGAGGTGTGTATTATGAGGTTCTGCAGCAGCTGAGGTGTTTATTAGGAGGTTCTGCAGCAGCTGAGGTGTGTATTATGAGGTTCTGCAGCAGCTGAGGTGTTTATTAGGAGGTTCTGCAGCAGCTGAGGTGTGTATTATGGGGTTCTGCAGCAGCTGAGGTGTGTATTATGGGGTTCTGCAGCAGCTGAGGTGTGTATTAGGAGGTTCTGCAGCAGCTGAGGTGTGTATTATGAGGTTCTGGAGCAGCTGAGGTGTGTATTATGGGGTTCTGCAGCAGCTGAGGTGTGTATTAGGAGGTTCTGCAGCAGCCGAGGTGTGTATTAGGAGGTTCTGCAGCAGCCGAGGTGTGTATTAGGAGGTTCTGCAGGCAGCTGAGGTGTGTATTAGGAGGTTTCTGCAGCAGCTGAGGAGTGTATTAGGAGGTTCTGGAGCAGCTGTGGTGTGTATTATGAGGTCCTGCAGCAGCTGAGGTGTGTATTATGAGGTTCTGCAGCAGCTGAGGTGTGTATTATGAGGTTCTGCAGCAGCTGAGGTGTGTATTATGAGGTTCCGCAGCAGCTGAGGTGTGTATTATGAGGTTCTGCAGCAGCTGAGGTGTGTATTATGAGGTTCTGCAGCAGCTGAGGTGTGTATTATGAGGTTCTGCAGCAGCTGAGGTGTGTATTATGAGGTTCTGCAGCAGCTGAGGTGTGTATTATGAGGTTCTGCAGCAGCTGAGGTGTGTATTTAGGAGGTTCTGCAGCAGCTGAGTGTGTATTAGGAGGTTCTGCAGCAGCTGAGGTGTGTGTATTGTGAGGTTCTGCAGCAGCTGAGGTGTGTATTGTGAGGTTCTGCAGCAGCTGAGGTGTGTATTATGAGGTTCTGCAGCAGCTGAGTGTGTATTAGAGGTTCTGCAGCAGCTGAGGTGTGTATTAGGAGGTTCTGCAGCAGCTGAGTGTTATGTATTAGGAGGTTCTGCAGCAGCTGAGGTGTGTATTAGGAGGTTCTTGCAGCAGCTGAGGTGTGTATTAGGAGGTTCTGCAGCAGCTGAGGTGTGTATTAGGAGGTTCTGCAGCAGCTGAGGTGTGTATTAGGAGGTTCTGCAGCAGCTGAGGTGTGTATTATGAGGTTCTGCAGCAGCTGAGGGTGTTGTATTATGAGGTTCTGCAGCAGCTGAGTGTGTATTTATGAGGTTCTGCAGCAGCTGAGGTGTGTATTATGAGGTCCGCAGCAGCTGAGGTGTTGTATTATGAGTTCTGCAGCAGCTGAGGTGTGTATTATGAGGTTCTGCAGCAGCTGAGGTGTGTATTATGAGGTTTCTGCAGCAGCTGAGGTGTGATATTATGCAACGGTTCTGCAGCAGCTGAGGTGTGTATTAGGAGGTTCTGCAGCAGCTGAGGTGTGTATTGTGAGGTTCTGCAGCAGCTGAGGTGTGTATTGTGAGGTTCTGCAGCAGCTGAGGTGTGTATTATGAGGTTCTGCAGCAGCTGAGGTGTGTATTATGAGGTTCTGCAGCAGCTGAGGCGTGTATTATGAGGTTCTGCAGCAGCTGAGGTGTGTATTATGAGGTTCTGCAGCAGCTGAGGTGTGTATTATGAGGTTCTGCAGCAGCTGGAGCACAGACCTGTATAATGGACACTGCAGCTGCTGAATAATCTATATCTTCGGAGAAGGAGAAGTAGATGTCAGTCGGGGGTTGCACAGGAGAAGGGACTTTCTGCTAAACTGTCCTGTGACTGATGAGAGATAAGCAGCGCCTCTGTAGCACCGCTCATCTCTATATAAATGTCACCTTCTGACATCAGGATGTGATGTTTACAGACAGGTCAATGGGAAGTTTCCATTGATGCATATGATAAGTACATAACAGGGATATACAGATTCATTTTCTACATTAGCAATACCTTAGATATAAAACTGATGGATCGCTGCTCTGCCCCGATACCTAAGGGTGGGGATGTGACAGAACTGCTGACGGCACTTACCTATTTAAATCGACAATGTACTTGTGGACACTTTCAAAGGCCAAATAAAACCTTGTGAGGATTTCTATGTTGTTTTCTCGGAATTCCTCATCCAGATCTTGAAGTTCTGGTTTGGCCTCCAGCCTCCCCTCCCAGTTCTCAGGACCCTGTGAAGACAAGATACATTAATGAGGTTCTCAAGCTATTAAAATAATAAAAAGAAGTTATACTCGAATCCCCTCCGTTCTGATACCCCCTGCTGCAGCGATGCTGTGCTTTTATATCACACATGATCACTGCAGCCAATCACAGCACAGAACTGCTGAGACTAGTGATTTTTCACAGTGGCCATACATTGTATAGTGGTTGTGCTCGGTATTGCGCTCAGCCTCATTCACCTCGACGGGGATGAGCTGCGCTTAGGTCATGTGACCAATGAACGTGATGTCACTGGGCTAGGTTAAACTGCGAGAATAGCTGATCGCCAGGTGTCCTGGGAGTCAGACCGCCACTGATCAGATACTGATGACCTAGGGAAACCCTTTAAAATCCGGCCCCATTCACAATTATCAGGACGGGCCGGTGGTCCGGCCGCAGCACGCCTCTCGTCACGTTTGCCGTGCTGTGGCTGGATCACCGTCCCGTCCCTATAATAGTGAATGGGGCCGGAGCGGACTTCCAGCGGACGGTGGACTAGCGGTAGCTACCGCAGGTGTAAAAGTAGATTTTAAAGGGTTTCCCTAGGTCATCAGTATCCGATCAGTTGGGGTCCGACTCCCGGGACACCCGGCGATCAACTGTTCTCGCAGCTTAGCCTAGACCAGTGATGTCACGTTCATTGGTCACACCGCTGCTGCAGAACCTCATAATACACACCTCAGCTGCTGCAGAACCTCATGGTCTGGCCGCAGCACGGCAAACATGACGAGAGGCAGTCGGAATAAAACTACAGCACGCTGCGTTTTTTGTCCGGATGCCTCTCGGGCTTGTTTGCCGTGCTGCGGCCAGACCACCGGCCTGCCCTCATAATAGTGAATGGGGCCAGAGCGGACTTCCGGCGGCACAGTGGTCTAGCGGTAGCACAGATCCGGCAGGTTGTTCCCCCGCTAGAACAGCCTGCTGGAAAAGGCTACCGCAAGTGTTAAAGTAGCAGTGTCAATTCTAAATAAAAAAAAAAATCATAGAACTGCAACCCAACCCTGACTGACTTGTTGTGCATGGTTGGGGAGGTACAAAGGTTCTCAGCATGGACATGTCCCACCGGTCACCCTCCCCCATCAGCCAATGGAGAAGGAATCATGGCAGTATTACAGACAGAACTATATTCTTCTTCACCTTGAAGTAACTGAAGTCAAATATGATCTCGCCATATTTCTGCTGGTCGGCCTTGTCCTTCAACCTGAAGACGCCGGGCACAAACTCCGAGAGTCTCAGCAGCTCAGCAATGATGGCATTGCCCCGGGAGACGATGCGCAGGACCGCCTGTCCACAGAGATTGTTCTCGGCCAGGAAGTCCACCATCTTGGTTCACGTCTTAGAGCTGGAGCTCTGGGTGGCAGCACCTGAACCTGTGGGAAGAGCAGAAAGAAAATCTAAACATAGATCTTTACAGGGACACTCCCTACTTATAAAGTGATGGTGTACGGCTAAGAAACGCCCTCACTTATGATCGTGGGGGATCCGACTTCAAGGACACTCATAGATCTAGAGAATGAAGGGTTAGGGTTGTGTCCCCTTTGATTTTTTTACCATCATTGTGGTGAATTACTAGCAGTTTGCAATGAAGGTCCAGCTGGATGTTGACAGTCGGGGGCGTGTCCCCGCACCATATGACACTGGCAGCACTGATGGGATAGTGTCAGACTGTGCTGGGACACCCCCCCCCTCCCCAACTAGTAACACCCAGCAGGACCTTCATTGTAAATTGCTAGCAATTCATTCATAACTTCTAGCAGGAATAATAGAGGAATGGAACAACATAGAGTCATAAGAATAGATGATCCAGAATGGGACTGCAAGTAGTTACTATGACAGACATGTCAGGAGAGGGGAGAGGTCTCCTTTAACATAAGATGTTGTATTATGATGTTCTGCAGCATCTGAGGCAGGCGTTGCCAGATATACACTGCAGCTGCTGAAGAACCTCTTGGAGCAGAAGAAGCTTCCTACAAAAGCAATCAGTGACAGAGTCTCATGGAAGGAGAGACAAGCAGTGTGTCTGGCGCCGCTCATCCATGTCTAATCACCAGGCTTTGCAGATATTATTTACAGGCGGTGGGAGGGTGGGGGATGTAGTATTTCCAGGAAATCATCCTCAATATAATAAACAGACACACGTTAGATGTCACTATGGAAACAGGGGGAGAAACAGACATATTGGGGGCGCTGAGGTAGTCACAGGTGGATGGAGCAGTGAATTCTGGGAGAAAATGGTGATGGACTAGGGAAGAGCAGCTCAGCCGAGTCTGGCCCTGAAGCAATTGGGAAACTACAACTCCCAACCTCCACTGACAGCCTCTCAGCTGCTGAGAGTTGTAGTGAGCAACAAGTTGCCGAGCGCGGTTCCTCCATACCTGGACGTGGAGAAGAAGGGGGGCGATCTCCACCATACACTACTCCGACGTCAAGCCCCTCATTCCGGGATGAAGAAGGAAGCTGCTGACATCTCAGCCTCCCCTCCTATCACATGACCCTTCAGTCTACTGTCAGGTGATTGAGGCGCCTTCTGATGACGTCATGCCGGCGCGCTTGGTTCCATAGCAACCTCCAGCCCCGGCCAGGGGGCGTGGCCGACCGAAAGGAAAAGCGGCGCGCGAGTCCAGGAACAGCTCGTGACGTTCAGGTAGGCGCTGATGGTAGAGGCAGCACTACAACTCCCAGCAGGCTCTCTCATAGCGGTGCTTGCTGGGAGTTATATAGCTGATGCACGTTCTTCATGTGTTCTGTTTCTAGGAAAGCTGGGTGACTGGTACTACAGCTGTCTCAGGAATGTCACCCAGCTTTCCCAGGTCCCTGAAGGGCACGTCTCACATGTTATTGCCCCATGCTCTGGTGGCAGTTGATATACATCTATATTAGTTGTCACCCAGCTTTCCCAGGGACAGATATTTTGTAACTTTTTGATGCTGCTTTAGGCTGGGTTCACACTGTGCGGTTTTCTGTGTTTTATTTCCACCATTTTTTCTCTCTAGTTACTGAAGTGTTTTCTGTACCTGGAATGGAGAGGTTCACACAGGGTGGATTTTAGGGGAGGATTTATCATCTTCCTTGCACCAAGAAACTGGGTTTAACCCTTTGAGCCCCGGAGGGTTTTTTTCGGTTTTGAGTTTTCATTTTGCGCCTCTTGCCTTGATACAGCCATAACTTTTTTATTTTTCTGTTCACATAGCTGTATGATGGCTTGTTTTTTGCGAGACAAGTTGTACTTTCCAACGCCACCATTTAATCTTGCATATGGTGTAGTGGGAAGCGGGAAAAAAAATCCAAATTGGATGAAATTGCAAAAAAAACAAACAAACGCAGTTTTACGGGTTTTTTATTTATGGCGTTAAAACTGACCAGTTACTTTCATTCTACTGGTCAGTACGAATCCGGCGATATATGTAGAGTTTTTCTTGAATTTTGATAGTGATAAAAAAAATTATAAAGTTGGACATTTTTTTTTCTTCAGTTCTTGACCCTATAACTTTTTGGTATTTATGTGTACGGAGCTGTATGGGGGCTCGTTTTTTGCGGGACAATCTGAACTTTTTATTAATACCATTCTGGGGTGTGTGTGTGTGTGACATTTTGATTGCTTTTTATTTAATTTAAAAAAAAAAAATGGCGACTCCGCCATTTTGATGCTTTTTTCCGATTCGCTTTTTTTTCCGTATGGGAAATATTTTTTTAAAAAAATTTTTATAATATGGGCGTTTTCCCACACGGTGATACCCATGATGTGTATTTTTTACATTTTTTAATACTTTTTTTTTTTTATTTTCAGGAAAGGGGGGTGATTTGAACTTTTATGTTTTTTTAATTTTTATTTTTACACTTTTTTTTTTATAGTTCCCATAGGGAACTATAGGAAGCAATCGTGTGATTGCTTATATCATAGACTCCAATGCACTTACATTGGAGTCTATGATGATTTTAATGCTTTCCTATGGAGCCCTATTACACAGAAGGGCTCCACAGGAAAGCCTATGCAGCAGCCTCCTGTCATTGACTATGACAGCGGCTGCTGCAGGCACGCTGCGGCTCCTCCGATCGCCACACGGGGGAGCCCGCTGCTATCGCGCCCGCTCTGTGCAGGAGCGGGTGCCATCTTGCTATTACGGCGCTGGGCGCGAACGGTTAAGAAAGTTGCAAGCTGTGTGTTTGTGACTTTTTAGATGCAAAATAAAAAAACCAAAAGCGCCTCTTTTTATGCTGCCCTTGCCACTTTTACTATAGGGGGCGTGGCAAAGGCAGGAGAGGGGCGTGACCAACTCCTGAGACAAACGTATCTTCAATGAACCCAAAAATCTGCGGCACCTCTTTACTGCCAGAGGATGTGCCCAATTTATGAAAAGTGTAAGGAATAAGGAATATGCACACCTGGCTGTTGAGGTGCTGTGGTAAACGGGCCGCAGCCCAAAATTATAATTTTTGGAGGAATCCACGCGCACACTTCATTCACACTTCAAAAATGTGTAAAAAACAATTTATGAAAAGGACCGGGCCTCATGATAAATTAGGCTCATCCTCCGGCGGCGCAGGGGAAATCAAGACCAGTGCAGAGAACACCGGACGTGATAAATCCCCTCCACAGTGTCAGAATCAGCACTATTTAATGGGGAGTGATCCATAAGTGCAAACGGCAAAGTGCAGTTGATCAAGAATAGATGATAAATGCCCAATTGGTAATCCTCCCATCCATGAGTTGGGTCCCCCCCCAATTACTCGAAAGGGTGACCCCAGTACCACTTTGCTCCCTTCCACAAGATACGGGTCACCCCTTCTAGTGATTGCTGGGCGTTCCAGCGGCTAGATCCTCATCATCTAGAGCAGGGGTCAGCTGTGAAACTACAACTCCCAGCATGCACACTCCCTCAGCTGTTCTTGTAACTCCTATAGAAGTGAGAAGAGCATTCTGGGAGTTGTAGTTGCAGAACAGCTGGGGTGCTGAAGGCTGCTGATCTACAGCTTCACTTCAGGCTGGAGTGCCCCTTTATGTGTCATCATGATGAACATACTCGTCCTGGTGATCACGTGGGCACTGCTGCGTTGTCCTTGGGATCAGGAGCAGTGTAACGGCTGCCGTCCTGTTTTATCTGCCGAGATCAAAGTAACCTCTTGGGTTTAACCCTTCGAATACTGTAAACAATGTTGATTGCAGCATTCAAAGGGGGCGACTGAAGGGTGAACCTCCCCATTGGATCCCTGTGCTGCAGTCGGGCTCATACCTAGCATAGCTGACAACCAAGGGTCCTGCCTGTATACTGTTAGTACACTGACTAATGTACTGCCATATAGATAATATCGCACTACATTATATTAAAAAATAAAAATAACATCTGTGGGAAGGGAGAGCACTGCTGTGATTACTGAGGAGAAGGTGAGAGCAGCTGATACTGAAGGGAAGGTTACTGCACTGCTGATTACTGAGGGGCTGTGATTACTGAGGGGAAGGTGAGCACTGCTGTGATTACTGAGGGAAGGGTGAGCACTGCTGTGATTACTGAGGGAAGAACACTGCTGTGATTGACTGAACTGGATAGGGAAGGGTGAGCACTGCTGTGATTACTGAGGAGAAGGGAGAGCACTGCTGTGATTACTGAAGGGAAGGGTGAGCACTGCTGTGATTACTGAGGGGAAGGGTGAGCACTGCTGTGATTACTGAGGGGAAGGGTGAGCACTGCTGTGATTACTGAAGGAGAAGGGTGAGCACTGCTGTGATTACTGAGGGAAGGGAGAGCACTGCTGTGATTACTGAGGGGCAGGGACTGAGCACTAGCTGCTGTGATTACTGAGGGGAAGGGAGAGCACTGCTGTGATTTACTGAGGGAAGGGTGAGAGCACTGCTGTGGATTACTGAGGGGAAGGGTGAGCACTGCTGTGATTACTGAGGGGAAGGGTGAGCACTGCTGTGATTACTGAGGGGAAGGGTGAGCACTGCTGTGATTACTGAGGGGAGGTGACACTGCTGTGATTACTGAGAGGGAGAGCACTGCTGTGATACTGAAGGGAAGGGTGAGCACTGCTGTAATTACTGAGGGAAGGGAGAGCGCTCTGTGATTACTGAGGGAAGGGTGAGCACTGCTGTGATTACTGAGGGGAAGGGTGAGCACTGCTTGATTACTGAGGGGAAGGTGAGCACTGCTGTGATTACTGAGGAGAAGGGTGAGCACTGCTGTGATTACTGAGGGGAAGGGAGAGCGCTTCTGTGATTACTGAGGGGAAGGGTGATGCACTGCTGTGATTACTGAGGGGAAGGGTGAGCACTTGGCTGTGATTACTGAGGGGAGGGAGGGCTGCTGTGATTACTGAGAGGAAGGGGAGAGCACTGCTGTAATTACTGAGAGGATGGGAGAGCACTGCTGTGATTACTGAGGAGAAGGGAGAGCACTGATGTGATTACTGAGAGGGAACATGCTGTGAGAAGGGAGAGCACTGCTGTGATTACTGAAGAGGAAGGGGAGAGCACTGCTGTGATTACTGAGGGGAAGGGAGAGCGCTGCTGTGATTACTGAGAGGAAGGAGAGCACTGCTGGTGATTACTGAAGGGAGAAGAATGCGAGCACTGCTGTGATTACTGAGGAGAAGGAGAGCACTGCTGTGATTACTGAAAGGAAGGGAGAGCACTGCTGTGATTACTGAGGGGAAGGGAGAGCACTGCTGTGATTACTGAGGGAAGGGGAGAGCGCTGCTGTGATTACTGAGAGGAAGGGAGAGCACTGCTGTGATTACTGAGGGGAAGGGAGAGCGCTGCTGTGATTACTGAGGAGAAGGGAGAGCACTGCTGTGATTACTGAGGGGAAGGGGAGAGCACTTGCTGTGATTACTGAGGGGAAGGGAGAGCAGTGCTGTGATTACTGAGTGGAAGGGAGAGCGCTGCTGTGATTACTGAGGAGGAAGGGAGAGCACTGCTGTGATTACTGAGGGGAAGGAGAGCCACTGCTGTGATTACTGAGGGGAAGGGAGAGCAAGTGCTGTGATTACTGAGTGGAAGGGAGAGCAGTGCTGTGATTACTGAGTGGAAGGGAGAGCACTGCTGTGATTACTGAGGGAAGGGAGAGCACTGCTGTGATTACTGAGGGGAAGGGAGAGCACTGCTGTGATTACTGAGGGGAAGGAGAGAGCAGTGCTGTGATTACTGAGTGGAAGGAGAGCAGTGCTGTGATTACTGAGTGGAAGGGAGAGCACTGCTGTGATTACTGAGGAGAAGGGAGAGCACTGCTGTAATTACTGAAAGGAAGGGAGAGCGCTGCTGTGATTACTGAAAGGAAGGGAGCAGCACTGCTGTGATTACTGAAAGGAAGGGAGAGCACTGCTGTGATTACTGAGGGGAAGGGAGAGCACTGCTGTGATTACTGAGGAGAAGGGAGAGCACTGCTGTGATTACTGAGGAGAAGGGAGAGCACTGCCTGTGATTACTGAGGGGAAGGGAGAGCACTGCTGTAATTACTGAAAGGAAGGGAGAGCACTGCTGTGATTAGTGAGGGGAAGGGAGAGCACTGCTGTGATTACTGAGGGGAAGGGAGAGCACTGCTGTGATTAGTGAGAGGAAGGGAGAGCACTGCTGTAATTACTGAAAGGAAGGGAGAGCATGCGACACTGCCTCATCACATCTGTACACGGCGGCACTGCTTCATCACATCTGCAGTGTGTGACATTTGCAGCCTATTCACATGTACAGCCTTTATTACCGCTGACTGTGATTGCCCAGCATCTTATTACTGTAAGTGATCTGTTCTGTGTCCTCTCATAGGAAACCGTCACATCATGGCCTCTCATGGCGCATCCCTGATCTCCACCTCCGCCGTAGAGAACTCCCTGTCATCCCTCAGGAACTGCCAGGCTTATATCGACACAGGGATGGAAATCACCACAGGAGTAGCCCTAGATCTTATACAGAACGGAGGTAAGATGTCATATGTCCACCTTTCTATGGCAACTTGTCAGATTGAAAATATTCTTCTGTTTATATCTATTTATTATATTTTCCATAACAGCAGTATTATAGTAGTTATATTCTTGTACATAGGAGCAGTATTATAGTAGTTATCTTCTTGTATATAGGAGGCAGTATTATAGTAGCTATATCCTTATACATAGGAGGTAGTATTATAGTAGTTATATTCTTGTACATAGGAGCAGTATTATAGTAGTTATATTTTTGTACATAGGATCAGTATTATAGTAGTTATATTCTTGTACATAGGAGCAGTATTATAGTAGTTATATTCTTGTACATAGGAGCAGTATTATAGTAGTTATATTCTTGTACATAGGAGCAGTATTATAGTAGTTATATTCTTGTACATAGGAGGCAGTATTATAGTAGTTATATTCTTGTACATAGGAGCAGTATTATAGTAGTTATATTCTTGTACATAGGAGCAGTATTATAGTAGTTATATTCTTGTACATAGGAGGAGCAGTATTATAGTAGTTATATTCTTGTACATAGGAGCAGTATTATAGTAGTTATATTCTTGTACATAGGAGCAGTATTATAGTAGTTATATTCTTGTACATAGGAGGCAGTATTATAGTAGTTATATTCTTGTACATAGGAGGGCAGTATTATAGTAGTTATATTCTTGTACATAGGAGCAGTATTATAGTAGTATATTCTATAGTAGTTATATTCTTGTACATAGGAGCAGTATTATAGTAGTTATATTCTTGTACATAGGAGCAGTATTATAGTAGTTATATTCTATGTATTATAGTAGTTATATTCTTGTACATAGGAGCAGTATTATAGTAGTTATATTCTTGTACATAGGAGCAGTATTATAGTAGTATATTCTTGTACATAGGAGCAGTATTATAGTAGTTATATTCTTGTACATAGGAGCAGTATTATAGTAGTTATATTCTTGTACATAGGAGCAGTATTATAGTAGTTATATTCTTGTACATAGGAGCAGTATTATAGTAGTTATATTCTTGTATATAGGAGGCAGTATTATAGTAGTTATATTCTTTTGTACATAGGAGCAGTATTATAGTAGTTATATTCTTGTACATAGGAGCAGTATTATAGTAGTTATATTCTTGTACATAGGAGCAGTATTATAGTAGTTATATTCTTGTACATAGGAGCAGTATTATATAGTAGTTATATTCTTGTACATAGGAGCAGTATTATAGTAGTTATATTCTTGTACATAGGAGCAGTATTATAGTAGTTATATTCTTGTACATAGCAGTATTATATAGTAGTTATATTCTTGTACATAGGAGGCAGTATTATAGTAGTTATATTCTTGTACATAGGAGGTAGTTATATTATAGTAGTAGTTATATTCTTGTACATAGGAGCAGTATTATAGTAGTTATATTCTTGTACATAGGAGGCAGTACAGTAGCAGTATTATAGTAGTTATATTCTTGTACATAGGAGGCAGTATTATAGTAGTTATATTCTTGTACATAGGAGCAGTATTATAGTAGTATATATTCTTGTACATAGAGGCAGTATTTATAGTAGTTTATATTCTTGTACATAGGAGCAGTATTATAGTAGTTATATTCTTGTACATAGGAGCAGTATTATAGTATTATATTCTTGTACATAGGAGCAGTATTATAGTAGTTATATTTCTTGTACATAGGAGCAGTATTATAGTAGTTATATTCTGTACATTCAGTAGTTATATTTTGTACATAGAGCAGTATTATAGTAGTTATTCTTGTACATAGGAGCAGTTATAGTATAGTAGTATATTCTTGTAGGAGGGAGCAGTAAGTATTATAGTAGTTATATTCTTGTACATAGGAGCAGTATTATAGTAGTTATATTCTTCATACATAGAGGCAGTATTATAGTAGTTATATTCTTGTACATAGGAGCAGTATTATAGTAGTTATATTTTGTACATAGGAGCAGTATTATAGTTATATTCTTGTACATAGGGCAGTAGTAGTTATATTATAGGCTAGTATATTTTGTTATTCTGTACATAGGAGCAGTATTATATAGTTATATTCTTATGTACATAGAGCAGTATTATTATAGTAGTTATATTCTTGTACATAGGACATATTATAGTAGTTATATAGTTATATAGTATTATAGTAGTATATCTGTACATAGGAGCAGTATTTATAGTAGTTATATTTCTTGTACATAGGAGCAGTATTATATAGTAGTTATATTCTTTACATACATAGGAGCAGTATTATAGTAGTTATATTCTTGTTAACATAGGAGCAGTATTATAGTAGTTATATTCTTGTACATAGGAGCAGTATTATAGTAGTTATATTCTTGTACATAGGAGCAGTATTATAGTAGTTATATTCTTGTACATAGGAGCAGTATTATAGTAGTTATATTCTTGTACATAGGAGGAGCAGTATATATAGTAGTTATATTCTTGTATATTCTTTAGGAGCAGTATTATA
>ONZH01015049.1:0-20942 GCA_900303285.1 Rhinella marina | reverse complement strand
AATAAAATAGATTAAATCCACCCATGCGAAGCGTCTTGCTAATCCACGCCCCCGACTCTGTCAGGTCACGCCCCCTCCCACTCCGCAGCCAACGGGAATTGAAAAAAATGAAGGTAAAAAATAAACTTCTGTTTGCTGCAGGGGTGGGAGGGTGAATTTCTCTCTGCAACGACACACAAAAAATTTTAGATGAAAATAGACTAATTATAGACTACAACCGTTCGAAGCCTTTTGCTAAGCCACGCCCCGTCTCTGTCAGGCCACGCCCCCTCTCACTCCGCAGCCATTCTGCAACGACACACAGAAACATTAAATGAAATAGATTAAATGCACCTATGCGAAGCGCTTTGCTAAGCCACGCCCCGACTCTGTAAGGCCACGCCCCCTCCCACTCCGCAGCCAACAGGGATTGAAAAAATAAAGGTAAAAATCAACTTCTGTCAGCTGCAGGGATGGGTGGGAGGTTGACTTTCTTTCTGCAACGACACACAGAAACATTAAATGAAATAGATTAAATACACCCATGTGAAGCGTCTTGCTAATCCACGCCCCCGACTCTGTCAGGTTACGCCCCCTCCCACTCCGCAGCCAATGGGGATTGAAAAAATAAAGGTAAAAATAAACTTCTGTTTGCTGCAGGGGTGGGAGGGTGAATTTCTCTCTGCAACGACACACAAAAATTTTAGATAAAATAGACTAATTATAGACTACAACTGTTCGAATCGTCTTGCTAAGTCACGCCCCCCAACTCTGTCAGACCACGCCCCCTCTCACTCTGCAGCCATTCTGCAACGACACACAGAAACATTAAATGAAATAGATTAAATCACCTATGCGAAGCGCTTTGTTAAGCCACGCCCCCAACTGTGTCAGGTCACGCCCCCTCCTACTCCGCAGCCAACAGGGATTGAAAAAATGAAGGGAAAAATAAACTTCTGTCAGCTGCAGGGGTGGGAGGGTGAATTTCTCTCTGCAATGACACACAAAATTTTAGATGAAATAGACTAATTTCAGACTACAACCGTTCGAAGCATCTTGATAATCCACACCCCCAACTCTGCCAGGCCATGCCCCCTCCCACTCCGTAGGCAACGGGGATTGAAAAAAATCAGCTGCAGGGGTGGGAGGGTGAATTTCTCTCTGCAATGACACACAAAAATCGTAGATGAAATTGACTAATTTTAGACTACGACCATTCAGTACTAATAAAAAATGTTTTTTTCCACTGCTAACCATTGCAGGTCCCCATAAATTACCATGTCATCGACCTGTAATTCATGCCACTCTGACCCCCGCCCCAGATCTCGCGAAACCACGTCCGACTCTGTCAGGCCATGCCCCCTCCCACTCCGCAGCCAACGGGGATTGAAAAAATGAAGGTAAAAATCAACTTCTGTCAGCTGCAGGGGCGGGAGGGAGGTTGGATTTCTTTCTGCAACAACATACAGAAACATTAAATGAAATAGATTAAATATACCCGTGCAAAGCAATGTTTTCTTCCACTGTTACCCATGGCGTGTCCTCATAAATTACCATGGCATCGACCTGTAATTCTGGCCACCATCAAAAGAAGGACTTAAAACCCTGCCCTAGGTCTTTCAATGTCACGCCCCCGACTCAGTCAGGCCATGACTCCTCCTACTCCGCAGCCAATGGAGATTGAACAATTGAAGGTAAAAATCAACATCTGTCAGCTGAAGGGATGGGAGGGAGGATGACTTTCTCTCTGCAACGACACACAGAAACATTAAATGAAATAGATTAAATATACCCGCGCAAAGCAATGTTTTCTTCCACTGCTACCCATTGTGTTTCTTCAAATTACCATGGCATTAACCTATAATTCAGGCCACCCTGAAATGAAGGACTTAACCCCCCCCCCGTGTCCCATTAAACCACACCCCCTCCCACTCCGCAGCCAATAGGGATTGAAAAAATGAAGGTAAAAATCACCTCCTGTCAGCTGCATTGACTTTCTCTCTGCAACGACACACAGAAACATTAAATGAAATAGATGAAATATACCCAGGCGAAGCCGGGTCTTTCTGCTAGTGTCTTATAATCTAGGTTCTTCAAAGTAGCCACCTTTTGCTTTGATTACTGCTTTGGACACTCTTGGCATTCTCTTGATGAGCTTCTTGATGAGGTAGTCACCTGAAATGGTTTTCACATCACAGGTGTGCCCTGTCAGGTTTAATAAGTGGGATTTCTTGCCTTATAAATGGGGTTGGGACCATCAGTTGTGTTGGGCAGAAGTCAGGTGGATACACAGCTGATAGTCCTACTGAATAGACTGTTAGAATTTGTATTATGGCAAGAAAAAAGCAGCTAAGTAAAGAAAAACGAGTGGCCATCATAACTTTAAGAAATGAAGGTCAGTCAGTCCGAAAAATTGGGAAAACTTTGAAAGTGACCCCAAGTGCAGTCGCAAAAACCATCAAGCGCTACAAAGAAACTGGCTCACATGAGGAACGCCCCAGGAAAGGAAGACCAAGAGTCACCTCTGCTGCGGAGGATAAGTTCATCCGAGTCACCAGCCTCAGAAATCGCAGGTTAACAGCAGCTCAGGTTAGAGACCAGATCAATGCCACACAGAGTTCTAGCAGCAGACACATCTCTACAACAACTGTTAAGAGGAGACTGTGTGCAGCAGGCCTTCATGGTAAAATAGCTGCTAGGAAACCACTGCTAAGGACCGGCAACAAGAAGAAGAGACTTGTTTGGGCTAAAGAACACAAGGAATGGACATTAGACCAGTGGAAATCTGTGCTTTGGTCTGATGAGTCCAAATTTGAGATCTTTGGTTCCAACCACCGTGTCTTTGTGCGACGCAGAAAAGGTGAATGGATGGACTCTACATGCCTGGTTCCCACCGTGAAGCACGGAGGAGGAGGTGTGATGGTGTGGGGGTGCTTTGCTGGTGACACTGTTGGGGATTTATTCAAAATTAAAGGCATAATGAACCAGCATGGCTACCACAGCATCTTGCAGTGGCATGCTATTCCATCCAGTTTGCATTTAGTTGGACCATCATTTATTTATCAACAGGACAATGACCCCAAACACACCTCCAGGCTGTGTAAGGGCTATTTGACCAAGAAGGAGAGTGATGGGGTGCTACGCCAGATGACCTGGCCTCCACAGTCACCAGACCTGAACCCAATCGAGATGGTTTGGGGTGAGCTGGACCGCAAAGTGAAGGCAAAAGGGCCAACAAGTGCTAAGCATCTCTGGGAACTCCTTCAAGACTGTTGGAATAGCATTTCAGGTGACTACCTCTTGAAGCTCATCAAGAGAATGCCAAGAGTGTGCAAAGCAGTAATCAAAGCAAAAGGTGGCAACTTTGAAGAACCTAGAATATAAGACATATTTTCAGTTGTTTCACACTTTTTTGTTAAGTTTATAATTTCACATGTGTTAATTCATAGTTTTGATGCCTTCAGTGTGAATCTACAATTTTCATAGTCATGAAAATACAGGAAACTCTTTGAATGAGAAGGCGTGTCCAAACTTTTGGTCTGTACTGTATATATCAAGGCTTTATACCTATGAAACTGGCTGACCTGTTACATGTGCACTTGCCAGCTGAAGACATCTGTGTTGGTCCCATGTTCATATGTGCCCGCATTGCTGAGAAAAATGATGTTTTAATATATGCAAATGAGCCTCTAGGAGCAACGGGGGCATTGTCGTTACACTTAGAGGCTCAGCTCTCTCTGAAACTGCCGTGCCCTCTCCTCTGTGATTGACAGGGTCAAACGTGATGATGTTTTCACTGCCTGGTCCTGTCAATCAAAGTGCAGAGGGAGCGGCAGTTGCAGAGAGAGTGGAGCCTCTAGGTGTAATGGTAACGCCCCGTTGCTCCTAGAGTCTCATTTGCATATAATAAAACATAATTTTTCTCAGCAATGCAGGCACATATGAACATGGAGCCAACACTGATGTCTTCATCTGCCAACTGCACATGTAACAGGTCAGCCAGTGTCATAGGTAAAAATCTGCTGACAGATGTTTTTTTAAAGGGGTATTCTGGTTTCATGAAATGGATGACCTATCCTCTGAATAGGTGATCAATATCAGATCGGAAAGGGTCTGACTCTCCGCACCCCCACTAATTAGCTGTGTGAAGGGGCTGTAGCTCAAGTGTGAGAGCTGGGTTTTCTTCAGTGTTTACCTGCACGCCGTTTACATTGTAGCAGTGGAGTGGTGTAATTACAGTTTCCTATTCACTTGGATGGGACGAACAGTTGTAATTACACTGTACCGCCACTACTACAATGTAGACGACTGCAGGTAAACCGTGAAGAGAACACAGCTCTCTTACTAGAGCTACAGCCCCTTAAAACAGCTGATCATTGCTGCAGGTTTTTTTTACCCTGTATTAGGTTGTGAAAAGGTTCTGATAAAGTACTGTACTTCACTCAGAGGCGGACTGGGAACTTCAAGTGGCCCTGGAAAAAATGCTTAAAGTGGCCCTGTTTTGTAGTCGGGTCCAAATTGATGGGAGGCCAACAATACCATATTGTGGCACATTATACCACCCCAACAGAGCCAAATACCACAGTCCATCACAGAATACTGCCAGCAGCACAAAATACATCCCCAAAAACATCCACTGACCGGCCGTGAGGAGGGCTCAGGTGGCCCCTTGGGCATCGGCCCACTGGGAAACTTCCCTGTAAGATCTATGGCCAATCCACTCCTGAATTCACTGTAGAATTAGAGTCCGGATTCTGCAACAAATACACTATATGAGTGCTGATCAGGTGCCAGTCATACAGTTATTTATTTGCATTTGAATTGTTTCTATTTTTTGTCTGACAACATCCTCCACTTTTTATGTCACTTTTTATGCAGGAGATGTCACAAACACTCGTGTATATTGACAATCAAGTTTCATCTTTGTGACAATTTAAATGTAAGAATCAAAACAAAATATTTTTTTTCTAAAAATGAGCTCTGCCGTGATAGGAAAAATGACACCGTGTAATTATGAAATGAATATGATTCAATTGTGCAGCAGGTCAATGTAAAAATTTAGGATGTTAATTAAGCAGTGCGCCTATCTGTAATGAGAGTCACAAAACGTTACTGACAGCAGTGGATGTATGCAAATGAATGTGCCCTTATCCGAATTTAATTAACGAAAGTCACCGTGGCCCATAACAAAGTAAGGAAAGGTTATCTTCAGCTCCATCATGGTTTCACATGTGTTTTCTTGTCCATTTTTCATTGTATATATAGATCTGAAGAGAAGAATAAAGCAACTTTGCAAATAGTCTTCTTTAAAATGTTACTAAAATTTTATGTCTACAGCTTCTATTCAGACCTATACATTTCCATGGCAACAGACCACACACAAATCCAGTGTAGTCTGGTCCTGCAGACATACTCCCTTCTATCTGTTCTATCTGTGCTCTCTTCTATATGTTTTGCTAACCTATATTTGTCTACTTATACCCATAAATGTGTTCATAATTCAAAACTATAATATATTAAATAACTACTTAGGTTAAATTTTTTCCCTTAAAGGCTATGTACACCTTTGGGGAGAATTCTTTTTTAATCACTGCATTGTACTCATTTTGAGCTAAAATATTTTTTTTCATTTGGTCTTTATTAAAAATGTTGAACCACTGTCTTTGTGCAGCCTTGAGTCCTCTAGTAGTAGGATCTGAATTTTTACTCTGTTCCGTCAGGCAGCCCATATAAGTACTCATTGTAGTTCAATTCTTATCTTACTGATATGTGGCTTAAATAAGTGTTTATGATCTTTTAATAATTTAGAGATTTATCAGATGACTGGCACAAAGTAAAAGTAAAAAGTACTATTCACACAAGTAGAAAAACAGTTAACCCTTTGTGACTGAACGGATCAAAATGTTTAATAAAGACCAATTGAAAAAAATGATTTTTAGCCCAAAATGAGTAAAAATGCGATCTTACAAAAAAAAATTCCCCCAAAGGTACACATAGTGTTTAAAGCATGGGTGGGCAATTAATTTTCCCATGGGGCCGCATGAGAAATTGGGATGGTTTTAGAGGGCCGGACTAATAGAATTAACTCAGTTCTACCCAATACTGTATATAGTATATATACTGTCACCAGGTGTATTTGCAGGTGCTGCTCTGCCTGTCACTGGTGTATCTGGACGTGCCTTTCTCTGGCCCCCCCCAATACGTTAAAAAAAAAAAAATCACAGTAGTATTGCCCTCATTGTACAACCTTCACAGTAATTTTGTACAGATCTGTGCCCCCCTCACAATTGTAATGCCCTCTTTGTGTCCCCTTCACAGTAATAATCCCCATTGTGCCCCCTTTATTGTAATAATGCCCATTGTGCCCCCTTCACAGTAATAATGTCCACTGTGCCCCCTTCACAGTAATAATGCCCA
Organism: Rhinella marina; assembly: GCA_900303285.1. Classification (NCBI taxonomy): domain Eukaryota; kingdom Metazoa; phylum Chordata; class Amphibia; order Anura; family Bufonidae; genus Rhinella; species Rhinella marina. The sequence goes on along the minus strand of ONZH01015049.1, from coordinate 14,546 downwards.
CTGTGCCCCCTTCACAGTAATAATGCCCACCGTGCCCCCTTCACAGTAATAATGCCGTCTGTACCCCCTTCACTGTAGTAATGCCCTCTGGCTCTGTGTCCCCTCCATAGCACAAAATGCCCACTGTGCCCCCTTCTTTGTAGTAATGCTCTCTGTGCACCCTTCATTGTAGTAATGCCCTCTGGCTCTGTGCCCCCTCCATACTGCAAAATGCCCACTGTGCTCCCTTCTTTGTAGTAATACCCTCTGTGCCCCCTTCATTGTATTAATGCCCTCTGTGCACCCTTCATTGTAGTAATGCCCTCTGGCTCTGTGCCCCCTCCATACTACAAAATGCCCACTGTGCTCCCTTCTTTGTAGTAATACCCTCTGTGCCCCCTTCATTGTATTAATGCCCTCTGTGCACCCTCCATTGTAGTAATGCCCTCTGGCTCTGTGCCCCCTCCATACTACAAAATGCCCACTGTGCTCCCTTCTTTGTAGTAATACCCTCTGTGCCCCCTTCATTGTATTAATGCCCTCTGTGCACCCTTCATTGTAGTAATGCCTCTGGCTCTGTGCCCCCTCCATACTACAAAATGCCCACTGTGCTCCCTTCTTTGTAGTAATACCCTCTGTGCCCCCTTCATTGTATTAATGCCCTCTGTGCACCCTCCATTGTAGTAATGCCCTCTGGCTCTGTGCCACCTCCATACTACAAAATGCCCACTGTGCCCCCTTCATTGTAGTAATGCCCTCTGTGCATCCTCCATTGTAGTAATGCCCTCTTTCTCTGAGCCCCCTCCATAGTACAAAATGCCCTCTGTGCCCCTTCTGTATTTAAAAAAAACAAAAAAACAAATACACAGCACCTACTTACCTTGTCCCGTTCCTGAAGTCCTCTCTTGTCTGCAGACACAGATCGCTCTGCAGCAATATGTGGGCAGAACTTATGCAGATTTCCGGGCTGCAGGCTCCGCCCACACATTGCGGCAGCGCGATCTCAGCCTGCAAGCTGAACGGTGGAGCAGGGAGAAGTCTCTCTGCCTCACCATTCAGAGCGCCGCCGGCCTGAGGGAGAGGAGGAGCACAGGGAGGTGAGTGACAGGACCCAGCTCCCTGTGCTCCAGCAATGAGCGCTTCTATCTGTATTGATGGAAGCACTCAATGTTTCTGGCACCCCCCTGAGATCTGACTCAGGCCGGGCGGGCCGATCAGAGACAGTAGGCGGGCCGGATGCGGCCCGCGGGCTGCCCCTTGCCCAGGTCTAGTTTAAAGCATACCTGAGTTTTCATAAAAAAGTTTGCATAATGGCTGTGTTTCTTTGTACAATCATAGCTCTGATGGAACTGTTATGTTTGGGCTTCCCTTATGTTTTTTTTTTTTTCAGCTATATTATTCCCTGTTTCAGCTGCACGGTTAGATGCATCCCATTCAGTAGCAGGGGGCATCTCTCTTCTATGCAAGTCTGCTTGCACTGCATTACTGTGACATTCTTTCCCTTACTTCCCACTATGTTTGTTATCAGCTCCAAAGCTTATCGATCAGATAAGGAGGGGGAAATCACACTTACACACACGCAGGAGGTTCCTATGATGTTCAGAAGTTGTGTAAAAGCAGTTTGTTTATAAAGCTTAGGATCTCAGCTAGCTACGACACGTCCCCACTTCCTCTCTGATCTTGTCTGACAACCAGGGCTGTGGAGTCGGTAAGCCAAAGCCCAGACTCCAACTCCGACTCCTCAATTTCCCCTATCTCCGACTCCCGACTTCAACTCCGACTCCCTTATACATGGAGCATGTTTAAGTGATAACTTTAAACAAACTTTGCATAAATCAACAGTACAGATACAGTGCCTTGCGAAAGTATTCGGCCCCCTGGAACTTTTCAACCTTTTGCCACATTTCATGCTTCAAACAAAAAGATATAACACTTTAAATTTTTGGTGAAGAATCAACAACAAGTGGGTCACAATTGTGAAGTGGAACAAAATGTATTCGATCATTTAAACTTTTTTTGTAATAATAAAACTTAAAAGTTTGGCGTGCAAAATTATTCAGCCCATTTACTTTCAGTTCAGAAAACTCACTCCAGAAGTTCACTGAGGATCTCTGAATGATCCAATGTTGTCCTAAATGACTGATGAAGATAAATAGAATCCACCTGTGTGTAATCAAGTCTCCGTATAAATGCACCTGCTCTGTGATAGTCTCAGGGTTCTGCATCATGAAGACCAAGGAACACACCAGGCAGGTCCATGATACTGTTGTGGAGAAGTTTAAAGCTGGATTTGGATACCAAAAGATTTTCCAAGCTTTAAACATCCCAAGGAGCACTGTGCAAGCGATCATATTGAAATGGAAGGAGTATCAGAAAACTGCAACTCTACCAAGACCCGGCCGTCCCTCTAAACTTTCATCTCAAACAAGGAGAAGACTGATCAGAGATGCAGCCAAGAGGCCCATCATCACTCTGGATGAACTGTGGAGATCTACAGCTAGGTGGGAGAGTCTGTCCATAGGACAACAATCAGTCCAACACTTCACAAATCTGGCCTTTATGGAAGAGTGGCAAGAAGAAAGCCATTTCTCAAAGATATCCATAAAAAGTCTTGTCTACAGTTTGCCACAAGCCACCTGGGAGACACACCAAACATGTGGAAGAAGGTGCTCTGGTCACATGAAACCAAAATCCAACTTTTTGGAAACAATGCAAAACGATATGTTTGGCGTAAAAGCAACACAGCTCATCACCCTGAACACACCATCCCCACTGTCAAACATGGTGGTGGCAGCATCATGGTTTGGGCCTGCTTTTCATCAGCAGGGACAGGGAAGATGGTTAAAATTGATGGGAAGATGGATGGAGCCAAATACAGGAGCATTCTGGATGAAAACCCGTTGGAGTCTGCAAAAGACCTGAGACTAGGACGGAGATTTATCTTCCAACAAGACAATGATCCCAAACATAAAGCAAAATCTACAATGGAATGGTTCAAAAATAAACGTATCCAGGTCTTAGAATGGCCAAGTCAACGTCCAGACCTGAATCCAATTGAGAATATGTGGAAAGAGCTGAAAACTGCTGTTCACAAACGCTCTCCATCCAACCTCAAAGAGCTTGAGCTGTTTTGCAAGGAAGAATGGGCAAGAATTTCAGTCTCTAGATGTGCAAAACTGATAGAGACATACCCCAAGAGACCGCAGCTGTAATCGCAGCAAAAAGGTGGCGCAACAAAGTATTAATGCAAGGGGGACGAATAATTTTGCACGCCCCGCTTTTCAGTTTTATTATTACAAAAAAACTTTAAATGATCCAATAAATTTCGTTCCACTTCACAATTGTGACCCACTTGTTGATTCTTCACCAAAAATTTAAAACATTATATCTTTTTGTTTGAAGCCTGAAATGTGGCAAAAGGTTGAAAAGTTCCAGGGGGCCAAATACTTTCGCAAGGCACTGTATGTCTGTAATCTACGTTTTACTAGATATCTTTACTCTGAACATTTAGTTTCAGGCTTTTCTCTGGGTACAGCTCACTAAGGGCCTGATGTATGAAACCTATGTAGGTCTAAGACTTTTTTTGTTGCCCATAGCAACCAATCAGAGCTCCCCAGAGCTGAAATGAAAGCGGAGCTCTAATTGGTTTCTATGGGCAACAAAGAAACTTCTACACCTAGACAGTTTTCATACATAAGGCCCTAGGTGTTTTACATCAGAGGAAAAGAACCTAAGACATAAAGCATACAGAGAGAACATGCACTGGACAATTGATTTATGCACAGTTTATTGAGAGTTTAGATATACTAAGAAGTACTTGCCTTAAAGGAGTTTTCTCAGCCGTTGATTCACTGGCTGACAGGCAGTTTGCACTCACTCTGTCTACTCAGGCTGTGGGGAGTCTCCAGCAGTTATTAGCATGTATTAACTTACTCTGACAGAGCAGGAGATTGTGATCTCTAACACAATTACAGATAAAGCTTCTCAGTCTTCACGACACATTTTGCTTTTGCTTAATCACTCAGAGCTCAGCCCCATCATTCCGTGGGGGTGAGGTCACTCCTGCTCTCAGCCAATCAGATAACAGTCTTTCTGGTCTGCAGGTTACTATAGAAACCTGTGTGCAGTGAGAGACCTGCTCAACTCTCTATAGTTCATGACTGACCAATGTATTTAGAAAATGCCTTCTTTTAACTGTCCCTTTATGTTGAAAGCTAATCTTTGTATCTAGTGAGAAAACCTCTTTAATCCTGTTTTCTTTAGTAGATCTGAGATGAGTTCAGTTATTCCTTCCCAGTTCCTTTTTCCTCTGATCTGTAGCGGAGGAGCTTCACTTCTGAGCATCTACATAAAGGGCAACCCACAGTCATCTCAACTAAAAGGGCAACACACAGTCATCTCAACTATAGATCAAGAATAGAACAGACATTTATAGGACATTTCATCATTTTCCCAAATTCTTATGAAAATATGTTCAGCACATACTGCATTGAGCTAACTGTACCAATGTATTATATATTTGTGGAGTCGGAGTCGGTCCATTTTATACCAACTCCGACTCCACCAAAACGGACACCGACTCTGACTCCACAGCCCTACTGACAACAAGCAGTGGACTGCAACTTGGAAGTGAGACCCTTGTGGCCATGACTTTACAGCTTTTTTATTAGGTTGATGCAGGCATATTTTTTAGAAATTTGCTAGTTATACCATTCTCTGTTAAATTAAATAAAATTGTGTGAAAGTCCAGTCACTCTTTAAGAATGTGAAAATATCCAGTGTGCAAAATGTATTAATAATTAAAAAAATTCCACAAAGTGGTCTGGTCTGGTTGTAGGGGAAACAAACTGGTCAGTTGCCCAATGGCTCTGTGTGTGCCACCCATATACCACTGACATCAAAATCAATTTCCAATCAGTGAAAACCAGGGAACAAACGCAGATGGCTTCCATGTTGTGTCCGTGGTTTATACTGACCAATAGTATATAATGTGAGTGGGGCATCCAAAATCACTGACAAAAATAGGTCACACTTCTGTGAGATTACCATGGACCCATGGTCTGTGGAAAACCACTGAGGTGTGAAAACACTTATTAGTGTCAATAGATGTGGTGCTGTCTATGGAGACCTCGGACAACACACGTGCATGATGTGTGAAAGAGGACTGAGGCTGCACTGTGAAATTCATAGGGCAGAGCACTCATTTATACAGCTGGCACCTTGTTCTATTTTTGCGGTGCAGAAAGTCGGATGCGGATCGCGGACCCCATTGAAGTAAACGGGTCAGGGATCCGCATGCGGAAGCCCCACACTCGATGCCGGTGCATTTCGGACCGCAATTTGTGGTCCACGGGATGGACAAGGATGGCACACGTTCATGTGAACAAGCCCTAAGTGTAAGAAGTTTTTTTTAATAATAACTCAGTTTATCTAAAAGAGCAGCCCTAATATATATCTCTCCACTATCACAATATAACGTCACATAAATTATGTACACACTGCCCCTCCCTCCAATATGGGAACCATAACAGGTCCGTACTGGCAGGGTACTCGCTATCCTTAAAGAGACCAGCCCTGTTTGGAGACTCAATAGAAGTCCTCCAGGGTATGGAGACTTATTGGCAATGGTCCATGGGAAAACAATGTGCAAAGAGGTATCTCCCAGGGAAAAAGAACCATCTTGTTAGCGCCATCTTGTGGAAGTGGTTCCCTATGAGTCAAAATCCTACTTTTTAGCCTTGGGATATGATATGACATTGAAAATAGCCAGGCCAAATATCCATGTGTAGAGAGCTGATTTGTGCTCGCAACCAGCCAGGCAAAATCCTGCTCCATAATGATGAGGGGCAAGCACCTCGAAACAGCTGTCTACAGATGCACATCTGGCTTGTTTATTGTTTCCTTGTCAAATCACAAAGCTTGTTAAAAAGTCAGATTTTGACTTCTACAAGGTGACACTGGATGAGATGGTTCTCTTTATTTGGGAGATACCTCTTTGCATATAGTTTCCGCATGGAGCATTGCCAAGAAGTCTCCATACCATGGAGTCCGTACTTCCATCTGAGTTCCATGTGTCGTTATTTGTAGGATCAGTGATCTAAATGGGGATATCCTGCTGTCAACTAAATTATACTATATTTTTGAAATTATTTTGAAAAAAAAGAGTCTAAAAAAGACGAGTGTGGGGGAGCTCTATTTTGTTGTTGCCCAGGGCTTTATTTTCTAAAAATGTATTTTCACATACCATTAGATAAGAACTTCAACTTGTAGGCTCTAACCGCAGCAAACTGTGACAGATTTGACTTTGATTATATACAAAATGTTTAGAGCTATTATCTGTAAAAATTTTCCAATTAAATGTGGTGAGCTATCAGAAATCCTTGGTTTCTGATGAAATTGGACCGGTTGGAATTTCTCTATTCAATTCTATTCTTTTCTCAACCAAGATAAGAGGCGCCAGAGGGGTCTGGGAGCCAGCCGTTAGAATAAATGCCAGCTGCACCATCTATGCAACACACATATTTTTCTTGTGAAAACTTGCCCCTCTAATTCAGAAAAATGCTTCTTTTTATATTTAGGCCTCATTCACACGTCCATATTTGTGCACATCCTGGAAAAAACTCAGTTTTTCTAGGACATCTGTTTAGTTTTTTCGTAAAATACGGAAAGGATGTATCCATATGTCATCCACACCATCATTCGGCATCCGTAACAACCTGGTACACGATCAGCCTTGGGGGGCAGCATGCTGCAAAGGCATCTTTGTTGGCCCCATGTTCATATGTGCCTGTATTGCCGAGAAAAATTAAGTTTTAATATGTGCAAATGAGCCTCTAGGAGTAACGGGGGCATTGTAGTTACACCAAGTGAGCGCTTCCATAATGGAATATGCAAGAGGTGGGGGAAAATGAAGCGCTGTGAGCGCTGTACTTACCCCTCCTATTGCTTGCTCTTCCCGGGGCCCGCACTGCTGTCTGCAGCGTCAGGACATACAGAGCGCATTGTGACCTGACACTGCAGACTGCTGCGCGGGCCCTGAGAAGACAACGGAGAAACAAGTTAATTTATTTATTTTAATATGATCTGAGGTCTAATGGGGGTCTGGAAGTCTGGTCTGAGGTCTGATATAGGGGTTTGGAAGTCATATGGGGGTCTTGAATTCTAATGGGGAATCTGGAGGTCTGGTCTGAGGTCTGATATGGGAGTCTGAATGTCTAATGGGGGTCTAATTGGTGATCTGGAGTTCTAATGGCGTTCTGAAGGTCTAATGGGGGGTCTGGAAGTCAAATGGGGGTTTGATTGGGTGGTTTGAGGTCTGGTCTGAGGTCTGATATGGGGGTCTGGAGGTCTGGTCTGAGGTGTGATATGGTCTAATTGGGGTCTAATTGGTGATTTGGAGATTTTTTTTTTTTTTAAATAAATCTTTATTTTCATTTTCATCAAATGAGTCACGTTACATTTTGTAAAGAAAATGTTACAAAGAAATGGTAACAAGCCAACGGTCATGTGCGCATACATAATACATCATAATCAAATCTTTTTCTGTGCTGACAACTAACACATCTTGTTACTAGAGAAATAAGCATATCACATAATAGTAGAGGGTCACTTTCGCTAACTAAATTAGAAAGGCGATATGTGAGTGAGGAATATGTATGTAGATTGAGATTACTGGCATAAATAGATGGGCGAGCAAGGGTTACCCTTATACCAAAGAAACCAGGGTGTCCACATTTTAAGGAATTTGTCGTGGGACAGTGTTTCCCAGCTAGACAACTCTTCTAACCTACAAATATCGTGCACTTTGGTAGTCCATTCACTCAAAGAAGGGGCTCTCTCTGACAGCAAGTGTACAGGAATAAGTAACTTAGCAGCTGCTATTAAATGAGCAGGAACAAATTACTGGGGTTTTTTAGGGGCTGTTTGTTCCAATATTTTATTATAAATAAGTGGAATCAGGCCCCTGCTAGAGTCAGAAGCCTCAATAATAGTGTCATACCAAGTGGGTATAAAGTTCTTCTGAGCAATGGTTAAATATTGCTTACAAAATAGGTGGAAATGGGAATAATGAATGAAGGTCCATTTAGAAAACTTGAGTGACGCCTGGAGGGTCTGCAGACTGGGTATCACATTCATTTTTAGGACGTCTCCCACCGCCTGGTCCCCAAAAGCCACCCAAATACCTAGATCATCTACGTAGTCTCTTTAAAAAAAGGAAGCAAGCCCATGGGCATAAATGGTGAAGGGCTATGAGATATACCTAGCAAGGAAGCTGTAGCTTGCCATACCCTGACCACTCCTTTGCACCAATCAGGCACCCCGAGGCTTGGTTGCACCGAGGGTGACACTTGCCAAAAGTGTACCAGTTCACCTGGAGAGAGCATTTTTCTGGCAATCTGACATCCCAATTTGGATCTAGTAGATGCTATGAGTTCAGAGTGTAGTCTTAATTGGATAGCCTTATAATATGTAGTAACGTCTGGGAGGCCAAAGCCACCCTTATATTTGGGTAATATTAGTGTGCTATATGCAAGGCGAGGTCTAGAATTTTTCCAAGTGAAAGAGGAAAAAACCCTACAAACGTCTAATAAATCTGAGGCTGGTAAGTATATAGGAAGCGTCTGCATTAAATATAGGAGCTTGGGAAGGATATATGTTTTTAACAGATTCTTCCTACCCATCCAGGTCATGAAAGGAATGTAATGATTTTGTTTTGATGTCCGCCAAGAGTGTAGGATAATTTAATTGAAAAAGTAGTTTGGCATCCTTAGAAATATTTATTTCCAAGTACTTAATATGGGAATTAGCCCAATGAAAGGGGAATTTATTAGATAACTCTTTTATAACCATCCCTGGTACATTGATAGCCAATGCAGTGCATTTCGATAGATCAATCTTGAAGTTGGACAACTGACCAAATTCTTCCAACAACTTTAAAATGGCTGGGAACGCCTCAACGGGATCAGACAAAAACAGGAGCATATCGTCTGCAGAAGCTGCCACAGTGTGGGATACTGGCCCTACCACTAGGCGTTTTATACTGGGGTTCTGCCTGATAGCCTGTGTAAGCATCTCCAGACATAAAATAAAAAGAGATGGAGATAATGGACAACCCTGATGGGTGCCATTTGTGATCTGAAAAATGGGAGATAATGTTCCATTTACCCTGACTCTAGCATAGGGCGTAGAATAGAGGGACATAATTGTGGTGATAAATGGGGTGATTTTGAGATCTAATGGGGGTATGAATGTATAATGAGGGGTCTAGAGGTCTGGTCTGAGGTCTGATATGGGGGTTTGGAGGTATAATGTGGGTCTGGAAGTCTAATGGGGGTCTGATTGGTGGTCTGGGGTCTGATATGGGGGTCTGGAGGTCTAATGGGGGCCTGAGAGTCTAATCTGTTTGGGAGGTCTAGAAATCTAATGGGGGTCTGGAGGTCTGGTCTGAGGTCTAATGGGGGTCTGGAGGTCTGGTCTGAGGTCTAATGGGGGTCTGGAGGTCTGGTCTGAGGTCTAATGGGGGTCTGGAGGTCTGGTCTGAGGTCTAACATGGGGGTCTGGAGGTCTATTGGGGGTATGGAGGTCTGTTCTGAGGTCTAATGGGGGTCTGATATGGGGGTCTGGAGGTCTAATGGGGGTCTGATCTGAGGTCTAATATGGGGTTCTGATCGGAAAGGTAAGGGGGTATTTTTTGTACTGGCTCAGTATCTGTGTTGTACCAGTATTTTCATGGCGACTGTTTCTATAGGATAGTATTGGTGGTGGCAGGATAGGGTGTTGAGAAGGTGAGGAGGATGATGGAAACATAGGAAACTGAGATGTCTGTTAAATTCTTCAGAGACGAAACGCGGTTGAAATAAATCATCATGGGGTAGATATTGTTGGGATGGGTATATATGGGATGGGGGTTAGCAATGACAAAATTCAGAGGCTTCAGAGGTTAAAAAATACAACTTGGCTTTATTTGGTCCAGCAACAAATCAGCGACATCACACAGAGATCAGTTCACAGATAACAGTATTCAGAGGACAGACGTTCCACAGACCTTGACTGGACTTGTCCACAGTTTTATGCCCCAGTAACAAGCCCAGCAGCATTGCCTGGAGTAATTAGGGAGGGGGGGGTGTACTGGAGAGGTCTCACTGCCAACCTACCTGCCATTCCAAAAAAAATTCAGGCCCGGAAAACAAAGTTACAAAAAACCTCAGCAAAAAAATTTACTGAGGAAACCCAACTTTCCTGGATTTTTCATCTCACCTACATTAAATAATGTGGATGAGATGTACACCCCCTCCAGGGGTCTTCCATCTACCTATGTATTCTACGATAGATAGACAGACAGGGGGAAGACAGACATACAGATAGACAGACAGACAGATATGACCACTGTAGATGGTGTTCCAGGGCTTTAGTACTAATGGGCATGGTGGTAAATAAACTCCATTTAGTCCATGGACCGGCAGGTGCAGCAGGTGGTCATACATCTACACAGATGGTTAGTGTGCTTGTTTTTTTCCCCATGTTCTTCTTCTGGGTCTTTTTTTAAAGGGAACCTGTCATCTCCGAAACCCCCCTGAACTATAGTAAGCGGTGTATAGTGTAAGTGATGCTGAATCTGAATATGTAAGTTTTATCTTTATACTCACTTCTATTCTGACGCTGTGCTCCCACAAACCAGCAGTAAAATGCACTGAGAGGACTCGTCTTTGAGTCCTCTCCATTATGTGAGTGAGCACCGGAGTCCAGTGAGTGCATTTTACTGCAGGTTTGTGGGAGCACAGCGTCGGAATGGAAGTGAGTATGAACATAAAACTTACATAACCAGACTCGACGTCACTTACACTATACAGCGCTTACTCTAGTTCAAGCTGTCTAATCTCTGAATTCTGTGGTAATAGAAGGACCCCCAATGTGTGTGATGAGCAGATATGAGAGGTAACCCTAAGCTCTGCCTGTACCCCGCTTATATATATGTTATTATATAGAAGTTATTACCTGGCTTCTCCACACGCACCATCTGCAGATCTCTCGACTGTTTGTCCTCTCTCCTTTGCCTGTACCTGTGAGACAAAGAAATGTCCTGACATGAGCCGCTACAGATGACAATCTTCAGTTCCCCATCAGAATATACACATGACCCCCTCCCCCACTACAGGGGGTGAGATATAAACGTGCAGTGTATAACAGGCAGGAAGGATATGGTGCCGTAGTCTATATTACATCATAATACAGCAGCGGGAAAGGGGGGACAGCGGTTACCAGATTATATCCGAGCCCGATCTAGTTCCAGTAACTGCGCCCCCTGTAGGTCAGACAGAACAGTGTATACAGAATAATGTGATGTGTAGAGTAGAAGAAAACTCGAAACTCACCAGCAAAAGATGATAATAGCGGCAATCAATACAAATAAGAACAGCGCCAGGACAACGCGGTACATGGCTGGTAATAAAGACACAAGATGCTCGTTATCAATTCTTATCATAGAGAACATATTCTACAAGACATTGTCCAACATCTCTAAATCCTCCTGATGCCAGCAGTGCCCTTCATGAGGTCATCAGCAGGTAGGCACTGGCAGCTTGGCTGGGCATGGAGGGGGTAATTGCTGGACTGTGGGCTGGTAACGTCTGGATAAGGGGCACATCATTATATGTTCCAGCATCACTTTATAGGACCCATCCCCCAGAGGAGTAGCTTAGTGGCTGTTCTCCTCCACTACAGTCAGGGCTTACTAGAGGATGATGAGAGTAGAATTAGGAGAGGAAGGAAATGTCTACTCACTGGTATTTGCACCGGCGCTGTCCAGACCGGGGGTTGTCCCAAGCGGTCCTGGGAAAGTCACTGTCCATAAAAGAATGAAGGAAAATAAAGACATGAAATCAATGATAGCGGCAGCTGAACCCCAAAACGGGGACACGAGGTGACAGAGGATGAAAATAAATCAGTATGTAGTAAGTGCCCACTAGTGGTGGCTACAGACAAAATGTCATCATTTAAAGAGGTTGTCCGGTCCCAAAATCATAATTCTTTTTATGTGCTCCTAACACCCCTCACCATCCATACATATGCCCCCAATACCTGTTTTTCATGTCTGGGCTTTCCTTCCCCCCTGGAAGACATCACATTATCCTGGCAGATCTGTTTACTTTCTCCCCTTCTTGTTTTGTTGAATACATAACTTTATTGATACACAAGCCTGGCTGCACTGCACAGTGATGAGTCACAGGCTGGACCCCCCCCCACACACACACACACACACACACTGCTCTGTCTACAGCAGCTACACCCACTGCAACTCCTGTGTCCATCTTTCTATACCCAGACATGAGTCTACTCCTCACTCTGTGTCTATATCTCATCATTGTCCACAGGCTCTGCCCTCACCATTTCCAGAGTGTAATAAACAGCATGAATCAGCAAATGTATCTAATTAAATCTGTATCTAATCCTATCCTATGTGATACAGCCTGCTGAGCTGTGTATCTAATCCCATCACTGACAGTTCACAGGCTCTTCCCTCACCATCTCCAGAATGTAATAAACAGCTGGAAATAGCAAGCGTATCCAATTGTCACGGACATTCCCATGACAGATAACAGAAGGTCTGTCAGATTGGCAACATGTGGTGTAATCTGACATGTTTTCCCTTTTTGTTATTGGTTTTTACCACACCCTTTTCCCTCAGGTGTTCCTGGTGTGGTAATTGTCCCTCCCCTATTTATTGCTTCTTCTCCCACTATTCCTTGCGGTTTATAGCTTCAGTGTTGTGGTGGTGAGCAGCAGTTTGGTTTCAGCTAAGATCCTGGAGCCTCCATTTCTTCATTGAAAGATAAGTTTCCTTTTCCCTCCTGTTGTTTTGTTATTAGGCCTTAGGGAGACTCCTGTTCGTCCTTCCTTTTGGAGGAACAGGTAGACTCATTCCTGTCATTAGTTTCCAGGGTCCTATAGAGTCAGTTCGGTGTTTAGGTTCCTGTGTATGAACTTGCCTACCTGAGGCCTGTTCATACTGGTAGATAGACAGGACTTGAGCCAGAGTTTCCTGTAGGAGGTGTCCATCTTCCTTTCTTAGTTTCTAGGCCTAATCTCCTTTCCCTCCTACGCTTGGTTTGGTTTTCCCCCCACACCTGCGCGTGACACCAATCTGTATCTAATCCTATCCAGTATATGTGCCTGATATACATCCTGTTGTGTGCAATACACCCTGCTGAAGTGTGTATCTAATCCCATTTTCATACCTCCCAACCGTCCCGAATCCAGTGGGACAGTCCCGGATTGCAGTGGCTGTTCCGGTACAGGGGAGGTATGTCCCGGTTTATGGCAGCTGTCCCTGCGTCCATAGGACGCAGAGACAGTTGCCTGTATGGTGATGAAGCAGAGAGCCGGCATCGGCTCACTGCTTCATCCATTCTCCCTCCCGTACCCCCCGCTGGCTCTCCATACCTCCCTGACGCTCTCCACACCTTCGGTCTGGGTGAGGGGTGGGGTCGGCCGACAGTCAGCCTTGGCTCTGCCCCCTCCAGACTAGAGTAGACGATGTCCTGCTGGTGATGCTGCTAGGAAGAAGGTAAGTATATGTTGTTTATTTTTTTCAACTTTCTGTGAGTGACATTCACAGTGCCTCCCATAACAGTGACATCAACAGTGCCTCCATAACAGTGACATCCATAGTGCTCCTATAACAGTGGCATCCACAGTGCTCCCTTAACAGTAACATCCACAGTGTCTCCATAACAGTGACATCCACAGTGGCTACATAGCAGTGACATCCACAGTGCCTCCCATAACAGTAACATCCACAGTGCCCCCATAACAGTGACATCCACAGTGCTCCCATAACAGTGACATCCACAGTGCCTTCCCATAACAGTGACATCCACAGTGCCTTCCATAACAGTGACTCCACAGTGCCTTCCATAACAGTGACATCCACAGTGCCTTCCATAACAGTGACATCCACAGTGCCTTCCATAACAGTGACATCCACAGTCCTCCCATAACAGTGACATCCACAGTGCCTCCATAACAGTGACATCCACAGTGCATCCACAGTGCCCCCATAACAGTGACATCCACAGTGCCTTCCATAACAGTGACATCCACAGTGCCTTCCATAACAGTGACATCCACAGTGCCTTCCATAACAGTGACATCCACAGTGCCTCCCATAACAGTGACATCCACAGTGCCTCCATAACAGTGACATCCACAGTGCTCCCATAACAGTGACATCCACAGTGCCCCCATAACAGTGACATCCACAGTGCTCCCTAACGTGACATCACAGTGCCCTATAACAGTGACATCCACAGTGCCCCTTCTACCATCCATTGCCCCCTTGTGCCATCCAGTGCCCCTAGTACCATCCATTGCCCCCTTGTGCCATCCAGTGCAAATCCGATATGGGCATATTACTGGGGGCACAAAATTACCGGGGAGCACAATGTGGGCATATTACTGGGGGCACAACATAAACTGGGGAGCACAATGTGGGCACATTACTGGGGCACAACCATACTGAGGGAGCACAATGTGGGCATATTACAGGGGGGCACAATGTGGGCATATTA
>ONZH01015048.1:0-42664 GCA_900303285.1 Rhinella marina | reverse complement strand
GTACAATGGATATATAAATAGGAAAATCTTCTAAACGGTACATTTTATATAAATACATTCTATTAGTAATAATATTGGTATGGCTATATGTAACTATACAAACTACATTTGTGAGATGGGAATACCCCTTTAAGTGATAGATACGGGAGTGGTGATAGTGAAGTGGTAATATACAGGTTACAGGGTTAGTCCTGCAGTAAGATGGATACAGTGATATACAGGTTACGGGGTTAGTACTGCAGTAAGATGGATAGAGTGATATACAGGTTACGGGGTTAGTACTGCAGTAAGATGGATACAGTGATATACAGGTTACAGGGTTAGTACTGCAGTAAGATGGATACAGTGATATACAGGTTACAGGGTTAGTACTGCAGTAAGATGCATACAGTGATATACAGGTTACAGGGTTAGTCCTGCAGTAAGATGGATACAGTGATATACAGGTTACAGGGTTAGTCCTGCAGTAAGATGGATACAGTGATATACAGGTTACAGGGTTAGTCCTGCAGTAACATGGATAGAGTGATATACAGGTTACAGGGTTAGTACTGCAGTAAGATGGATACAGTGATATACAGGTTACGGGGCTAGTACTGCAGTAAGATGGATACAGTGATATACAGGTTACGGGGCTAGTACTGCAGTAAGATGGATACAGTGATATACAGGGTTAGTACTGTAGTAACATGGATAGAGTGATATACAGGTTACAAGGTTAGCAGTGCAGTAACATGGATCCAGGAATATACAGGTTTAGTACTGCAGTAACATGGATACTGTGATAAACAGGTTACAGGGTTGGTACGTCAGCAACATGGATACTGGAGATACTGCAGTAACATTGATACAGTGAGAAGTAACGTGAGGTTGGTAGCAATAAGGTTGTGACAAAATCACAACCCTGAAGTGATAAATACTGGTCAAAAGCACCGCCCCCAGGTTCTACAAGTAGCCACGCCCCTTCTGGAGACATGTGGTCATTGCCCCGGAAACAGCGAGTTCACCATGTCGCTGGAGTCTTTGCGCTACAGCCGGGGTTCTCTCCAGGTGCTGAACCAGCTGCTCCTGCCACAGCTCAGTCAGTATGATCCGGTCACCGGCGTGCGGGATGGGGCGGACGCCATCAGGACCATGAAAGTGAGTGACGAGGAGGTGCAGCATTAACATGGGCAGATGAAGGGGGCGTGGCCGAGGGGGCGGTGCCTGGTCTCTCCTCATCACGTCACGTGATCCACTATTTGTTATAACTATTGGTATATGACGGTGAGGGTGTGGCCTGCAGTAACCTATCAGATCGCTGGTTTTATTTGCAAATCTGTATTAATGTTTTTTTTGTTTTTTTTTAATTGGTTGCTATGGGCAACACCTGCATCTCCTGAATGGCATCAGTGTGCATTTGAGTTCACATAGATACCTAGCAACAGGCCTCAACACTAAAGGTGACCACTCTGCATCCCCCATGCTGTGCTGGAGATCAGAGTGATCATTTTATTTCCTATGTAAGTGCTGGTGAGGCATGTGGCTGACATAGGGGCCTCTGTGAACTGAATAGCCTGGACTGATACATTGTAACAAACCCTCTGCTCAACAAGCAGAAGAACTCATTATAGAAAGTTCTTTATTTCCGTGAAACTGGAGTGCTCTGTAAGTACACTCAATCACATGCACACGTCCGCTCCTGCAGGTGCGCGGTGCTCCAGCGATCGCCATTGTGGGCTCCCTCAGTTTGGCGGTGGAGCTGACCTCCAGCCCCCCACAGCAGACGGCTGACCTCCAGACGTTCGTCCGTGAATCGTTGGCTCTCTTGGTGGGCGCCAGGCCCACCGCAGTCAACATGAAGAAGGCGGCGGATGAGCTGAGCACGTTCCTGGCGCAGGAGGCGGAGAAGCCGGGGGTCACCGTCCAGGAGCTTACTGACAGGTACCTGTGCCACCAGCCACGTTTGTGCCGAGCCTCCCCCGCGTCCTGTGCCTCACGCCTCAGTCCTGTCATTCTCCTGTCGTTGTCAGTGTGATCCGTTGGGCAGAATCCCTCCTGGAGAAAGACGTCAAAGACAATCGTATGATCGGGGACCTGGGGGCCCAGCACATCCTGCAGACCACCGGCGCCTCTGGTGGGGTGGTGATAATGACCCACTGCAACACCGGCTCACTGGCCACCGCCGGCTATGGCACTGCCCTGGGTAAGATGGCCCATGCTGACTGTTTTCTACAGCTTCCTTCACATTACTTTTTTTCAATATGAATAGAATGCCAGAGCTGCAGTGGAGACTGACACTTATACAGGTAGAAAAGCAGGAGCAGAGGTCTTGGATAGTCATGGTATTAAGGGTCTCTGGGAAGTTGGGTGACTCACAATAATAGAATAATAGAACTCCTCTCAACCTCATAATAGTTACTGATATCATCATATTATGTGATGACCACTGACTCCCCCTAAGGATATTACATACTAGACCTCCATACCTAACACATGCACCCCTCCCCCTTTTCAAAAATTCTGCATTTGTCTCTGCTGAGGTCCTTCCTCCTGTCCTTACTAAACTGCTATTTCCTCCATCTGATCATCTGAGCTTCCGACTCTCCGGGAGATAAGGATCGGGCATGTTGGATTTCAGCTGCCCTTCAGCTGTGTGAGCCACCTGAAGTTAATGGGGCGGTTTCTTCTGACCGTAATTGTTAGGGAAATTCCCCTACCTATGATTGATGGAGTCCAAATTAGTTAGTACGTGCTGGAGAGCTCTCCAATGAGAAATCTGAACTGACACACAGACAAGATGTCAGTAAGCAAATCCCCACTTTATTGTGATAACATTGTAGATTTTATAGGCAGAAACCACAATATGATGCAAAACATAATTCCTCTGACATCTCCTGAATTTGGGGTAGTGAAACTGTCTATCCACACTTTTTCTCTAAAGCAGACAGATGTGTCCGCCTTAAGAGGAAGTCAAAAGTTCAAATGCATGTATTTTGACTCATAATGAAAGAAGAAGTGGTTTATACTGTCTGTAACAAATACACATAATTTAATCCTGCTAATTCTTTTAAGCCGCTAGCGAATTTATTTTAAGAATATATAATTTTCAATTTAGCTTAATTTCATCTCTCACAATTCCCCCATTTTGAGATATCTTCAGTTCTGCAGCTGATGCAGGACAGAAGATCTTCTCAATAGTCTCTATAATCTCTTTTCTTGGTACACACTTTCTTTATGCACATAAACAGTAGCTTAAGCAACACATATATAATAAGGATAACTATGGCAACTTGGACAATTATTTGTAAAATTCCCATGATCCAACCTCCAAAACTTTTGAACCAGTTTGAAGGATTAAAGGAGGAAAAGGTGTCCTCCCACCATGAATCCTTCCCTACACTATGTTCCTGTAACCATTTGTTTCTCATGTCTTTCACTTTTTCTATTCCAACTTTTACCTGTAGGTTACCTTGGGGATCTATATAATGACAACAAGCGGGTCCTATAACCTGACACATACCTCCTTCCTTTGCTGTCAGGTAGTCTAAAACCAAAGTGTGTTGATTAGTGACAATGATTATCTGGTTTTGTACAATGTTAGAGGTGTTCATGAGTTTTAGCACCTCCCATATCTGATCATCCAAATAATCAGTTGCCACTACCAGCTTGTCCCACATCTGCATTACCATGGGGTACAAGAACAAAGTACTGAAAAACTTATTGGAGATGCTCATCTCTACTACATGGGGTTTACCATTTGGTCTGGGTATATTGTCCTTGGCCCTTCGATACAGAGTATGTTTAGGTACAGCGTTAATATCTATGCTGGAATGGGGTATTATGAAGGTTGCAGGGGTGAGCCGGGCCATTGTACATAACCCAGTGACATTTCTGGGCAACCACTTGTATGCTTTATACCCACAGACCAGGAATATATCTTCTGGGACTGCAACCACCTTACTGTTAAACAACTGAGTTATCAACCGGGCTAGAAGTACACCTTCTGCCAGCTTTTGTCCTTTTTCCTGACCCTCTGAGGAGTTAGAGGTTATTCCAGCAGTTAATTCAGATAAGGTACGGTTGTTGCAGGCCAGATTCTTACCGTTTATGGGATCTATACCAACACACTGCACCAGGCTGTTTGGGTTAGAGTCATTGCAGCCAGATTTGTTATGAGGACTAAAAGACATACCCTTTGACTGTATTTGCAAGCAATAACAGTGTGTCCAATTTGGAAAGCATGACACATTGCACCACATGTTCTCGTTCCAGGGGGTTGAGCTATAATCAACTGGTGGCCCTGATCGGTTCACCATGAGCCAGGGGGGCTCAACCCATCCTGCAACGGGCAAGGGTACTTCCCTGTCTCTAGTTTTATTAGGTCTAACCCGTTTCATGCCTGAGAAAAAGATAGTAGAGTTGGCCAGTTCAATCAGTTCAGAAAGATTGAGAGGTACGACGAAATAAGGCATACTGGCTGAACTCACAGGACTGTGAGTACATATCCAACAGTCCTTCAACTTTTCAGTGTCGTTCAGTCCTTCAAACAGCACCTGATGGTGCCGTATCAAAGCATTGTCCCATTCATTATTTAGTTGACGAAATACTGCTGACACGCTCAAGGTCAGAGCCACTGTCAGCAGGAGGATCTTCATCCTGTGGTTCTGGGACTTTCTTGCAGTGAGAAGCGTGGATCCAGTTGGGTTTTCCTTCAACCTTTACAGCGGTGTGGGTAGTCAATAATACTTGAAAGGGACCGTCGAACCTTGGATCTAGTCCTTTTCTCACATGCCTCTTTATCACCACCCAGTCTCCGGGCTGCAAGCTGTGAGTTCCTTCTACTGAGTCAGGATCTGGAAGTGAAGCAAACACTTGTTTATGAGTATGTTCAAGCCGTTTTGTGAGGGCCTGGACATACCCAGCGAGATTGTCATTGTTCATTTGCAGCTGCTGGGGGAAGTACAACCCAAGTCTGGGAGCGCACCCAAACAAAATCTCAAAAGGAGACAGTCCTGTTTTTCGGTTGGGAATGGTCCTAACAGAATATAGGGCGAGGGGCAGGCATTCAGGCCAAGGTCTTTGGGTTTCTTGCATGGCTTTCTGGATTTTTAACTTCAAGGTGCCGTTAAGGCGTTCGACTCTGCCGTTGCTTTCGGGATGGTAGACCGTATGGAATGCTTGAGTGACCCCTAGCGCCTGCATGACCTCCCTCATTACTTCTCCTGTGAAATGGGACCCCCTATCTGACTCAATGACTTCAGGAACACCGTACCTGCACACCAGCTCACTGACCAGTTTCTTGGCAGTATTCTTTGCATTTGCCTTTGCTACTGGGAAAGCTTCCGGCCATCCTGAAAAGAGATCAACACACACAAGAACAAACTCATACACACCTACCTTAGGTAGTTGTATATAGTCTATCTGCAGTCTCTGAAATGGGTAAAATGGCCTCGGGGTGTGCTTGCTTGGAGTCTTCACCACTTGACCGGGATTATTCAGTGCACAAATCATGCACCCTTGTACAAACCGAGCTGCTACCGTAGAAAACCCTGGAGCAATCCAACCGGCATTTACAAGACTTACCATAGCACCTTTGGACAGATGGGTAGGCCCATGGGCCTCCTGTGCCATAGCAGGATACATTGGACGAGGTAAACAAGTCCTTTCTTTGTTTCTCCAGATTCCTTGTTCATCAACCTTGGCCCCGTGCTTTGCCCAAAGTTCTTTTTCCTCAGGAGGGGCCTGATCAGTCATTTTCTGGAGCATACTTACAGACACGTCTTCAGGCTTCAGGATTTTTACCGGAGTGGGGACAGTCTTTACGGGCTGTAGTGCGGCTTGTTTGGCCGCTTTGTCAGCTCGATCGTTACCTTTTGCCTCCACCGTGTTTTGCCTGGTGTGTGCCTTGACCTTGATGATAGCAACTTCCTCTGGTAACAACAGAGAGTTCATAAGTTCTAGTACAGTGTCTTTATTCTTTATAGGCTGGCCTGCAGATGTTAGGAAGTCCCTGGCCCGCCAAATAGGTCCATAGTCATGTGCAATACCGAAAGCATACCTTGAGTCTGTGTAGATGTTCACCTTCTTTCCCTTGGCCATTTTACACGCCTCAGTGAGTGCCTTCAGCTCCGCCTCTTGTGCTGACACGTGAGGTGGGAGTGGTTCGGCTTTACCTACCTCGTGCTGTGTGACCACTGCATATCCAGTATGGAAACGGCCATCTTCCCCCATAAATCTGCTTCCATCTACAAAATACTCAAAATCAGGATTAGGAAGAGGTTTTTCATGAACATGTTCAAAACCAGACGTTTCCTGCTGCATTAATTGTACACAATCATGAGGGTCATGTTCAACAAGATCAGTTAAAAGTTCTGATACACCTCCCTCCCCCATTTCTGAATCTGTAATCGGTAACAGAGTAGCAGGATTCAGAGTAGTACATCGTTTGAATGAGATGTTTGCAGGCATGAGGAGTGCACACTGGAGTCTCAGTTGTCTGGCCATGGAGATATGTTTTGGTTGCACTTGAGTGAGAATGCCTTGAATGTCATGAGGAGTTTGTACAGTTACAGGGTAGTCCAGAACAATTTCAGAAGCTTTTTCAATCATGGCCTGCACTGCCGCTACTGCCCTGACACAAGAGGGGGCGCCTCTAGCAACAGGATCGAGTCGGGCAGAAAAGTAGGCAATGGGGCGTTGCCGATCTCCGTGTTTCTGAGTCAGCACAGCAGTGCTATGTCCCTGCATTTCAGAGCAATATAAACAAAAAGGTTCATCATATTTTGGAATGCCCAGAGCTGGGGCAGACATGATGCACAGTTTCAAAGTATGAAAGTTATTAACAGCTTCTTCTGTAAGATGAAAGGGATCAGAAGACAAACAATCATAGAGAGGCTGCATTAACATAGATGCGTGCCGTATCCAGGGGCGGCAGTATGAGACAAGACCCAAAAATACTCTCAAGTTCTGTGCTCCCTTAGGCACCTGTATCTTTTCCACTGCCTCCTTGCGTTCAGGAGTGAGGTGCCGAGCACCGTGTGAGAGGCAGTGTCCAAGAAATGTCACCTTGTCCTTACAAAACTGCAGTTTTTGTTTTGAGGCCTTGCACCCATTTTCTTGAAGAAAAATTAGGAGTGACAGAGTGGCAGCTTGACAGCTGGTCTCTGTATCAGCACACAAAAGTAAGTCATCGACATATTGCAGTAAAACCACAGTTCTAGGAGGGGACCAGTTGGTTAGGACAGACTGTAGGGCTTGAGTGTACATGGTGGGTGAGTTCTGAGCCCCTTGGGGTAAAACAGTCCATGTATACTGGTTCCCCTTGAAAGTAAAAGCAAAAAGATACTGACAATCTGGATGCAGGGGCACACTGAAAAATGCATTTGCCAGGTCAATCACAGTAAAACAGGTAGCTGTGGATGGAACCTGGGACAGCAGAGTGTGCGGATTGGGCACTATTGGGGTTTGCAGGACTGTGACTTTGTTGACCTCTCGAAGATCATGGACCATTCGATATGTGACTGGCTGACCCTTAACAGCCTTCTTCTTTATTGGAAATAGAGGAGTGTTTGCCGGGGACACAGTCCTGATGAGAACTCCTGCTTGGAGAAAATCACCTATTTGACTGGACACTGCTATCTCCTGAGCATGACTCAATGGGTACTGTTTAACTTGCGGGGGCTGACAACCGGGCTTTAGAGATACCATCACAGGGGACACAGGTAATTTGCCTATGTCAGTCTTTGAGGCAGCCCAAAGGCTCTCGGGGACCTGGCTGAGCAGACTCTTTTCAGACTCTGTCCAATCAGGAAGATTTGTTTCAGCCACCGTTATAGAAGCTATCATTGGGCAAAGAACTTCTTCTGGGGCTCCAAAGTCTACGTGACTAGTTCCATCTGGGTGTAGATGGATACTGGCCCCGAGCGCCTGGAGTACATCAGTTCCCAGAATAGGTTCAGGGAGATCATCCTTCACTAAAACTTGGGTAATAACAGTACTATCTTTAATTTTTAGTTTGACCGGTTCAGATTCACGGACAAACACAATTTCCCCAGTGAAGCCTACGGCTGGGACATGATATGGACTGAGTTGATAGGATTTTAAAAAGTTCTGGTCAACAACTGTTTTGGCTGCCCCCGTGTCGACCAGGAATGGTACTGCCTTTTTATTTCCTAGGGATACTGGGATATGTATTTGGGGGCCCACGGACTCTACTTTTACAGGCAGAACCAACACGGGGGTACCAGTATCCTAGTCTGAAGATTGTGGTGATCGTGGACTAGATTGATCACCATTTTCTCTAGATTTCCTGGGAGCCCTGCAATCCCTCTTTATGTGACCAGGTTTGCCACAATTGTAACATTTAAAATCACGTCTGGGCTTGGTACCGGTGCCCTGCTGCATGAATTTAACTGGGGCAGGATTTTTCTTCATGTCTAATTCTAAACCTTTTGCTGCAGCAATTAACTGGGTCAGAGGGGTCACACGCCATTCAGGTTTGCAAGCTTTCAACTTAGCCTGGAGGGCGGGTCGAAGCCCCTCCATGAATGCAGATGTCAACAGTTTTTCCCCCATGTTCCCAGCTTGATCCCAACCCATGTCAGTCCAGACAGTCCTTAGTCCCGCAGCATAAGTCTCTACAGTCTCCTGAGGACCCTGTACTACATCTTTAAGACTTCGGGAACTTTCTTCCTCCTTGCACGTGCCCACTGTGTAAAAACTCTGACAAATTCAGTCCCAGACTGTAAAGTCTTGATCCAGTCTCTAGTCATGATATCTATGGGGACATTTCTGTGTTCGTTCATAAAGTCATTCAACATTTGATATTGTGACTCACCCATTTTCAACAACATCAGATCTCTCAGGTCAGTCCACGTAGCCCCATACGTCACCTGTATCTGTTCAAGAGTCCTAGAAGTAGGCATAGGTCTTGTCAGGGGGTCTGGTAGTCTGGTCAAGAGTCCGAGTTGGTCTTTCGGACTCCAGGGGTGGTACTCAGTCACAGTGGCGTGAAGGAATTCAGGTTCCTGATTCCGACCAGCCGCTCCAAGGACCTGTCCAGGTGGTCTTAAGGTTGTATCAGGTCCTTCTGCTGTCACCCCCTGTTGTCCTGTTGTGGGTCTAGGTAGTAGTCTTGTCTTAGTCAGAATGGGGTAGAGTCCAACAGGTCTGTGGGGTCGGGGGGCACCACAGAATCGGCACATTTTTGCCCAGTCTGGATTCTGATTGTCACAAACATTACAAGTCCATCCCTCCGGTCTATTTTCTGTTGGAGGTTTAGGGGCAGTTGGATATGGAGGTGGTCGTTCGTCAACATTGTCTTTTGACTTCTGAGTATACAACAGTCTATTTCTAACTACTTCTCCTCTCCACCCTTCATTTTCAACCTCTCTGGCCACTTTGACCCAAATATCTACTACTTCTTCACATCCTTGATCCTTTATCCAACCACAATGTGTCCTTTTAAATGTTTCCCAAGTATCCACATTTAAATTTCCATTTTTCATTCCTACCTTCTCCAACACCCTGTCAATGTTTTTCAAACCTTCTTTTCCTCCCCTCTCTTCGACCAAAGTCTTAGCTGTTTTGTAACCCTCTGGTACACTGAAATTGTTCCCCATTTTGTATGTTAATCTAAAATTTTTCCACAGAAAGTTAAACAATTATTCAGACGTCTACATTTGCTCAGTTTTCTCAGAATTTCCCCATTATTTACATAATGTATTCTTTTACTGAGTTTCTTAATCAATCAAAACCTCACAAACCGGACATTGGAGTCCAAGGACTTTGATTACCCTTTCTGTAATGTTCTAAGATTTTCCACATACAATAAAGAACAAATGAAGCATATACCAAAACTCCCAAAACTAAACCAAAGACTTCCCAATCAAAACTGTTCATCTCTTAAGTCTCAAAATCCATCAATCATAGTCATTTTCAGGTTCTTACCAAAAATAGGCTCAACTATCAAAGGACGTATACGTACATTCAATTCACCAGATCCTCGAACCGGACAAACCACTCAGGGAGACACAGATATAATGTAAGATAAAGTCTCTTACCTTTTAGCGCTATTTGTTATATCTGCAAGTCCCGGACCGGAACGTCCAATTTGTCGGAGACCAGATGAAGTGTCCTTTAGTCGAGCCCCTCGTTGAGCGTCAGATTTTGTTAGGGAAATTCCCCTACCTATGATTGATGGAGTCCAAATTAGTTAGTACGTGCTGGAGAGCTCTCCAATGAGAAATCTGAACTGACACACAGACAAGATGTCAGTAAGCAAATCCCCACTTTATTGTGATAACATTGTAGATTTTATAGGCAGAAACCACAATATGATGCAAAACATAATTCCTCTGACATCTCCTGAATTTGGGGTAGTGAAACTGTCTATCCACACTTTTTCTCTAAAGCAGACAGATGTGTCCGCCTTAAGAGGAAGTCAAAAGTTCAAATGCATGTATTTTGACTCATAATGAAAGAAGAAGTGGTTTATACTGTCTGTAACAAATACACATAATTTAATCCTGCTAATTCTTTTAAGCCGCTAGCGAATTTATTTTAAGAATATATAATTTTCAATTTAGCTTAATTTCATCTCTCACAGTAATTCGGCGGGTCGGGACGTCTGACAGCCTGAAGCTTGTCTGACGCCTGATGGGTCCATTCCATATGTTCTGTTACTGAACTGCAGATTCTTCCTCTCCCCCCTGACAGGCGTGGTGCGTTCCCTGCAGGCAATGGGGCGCCTGTCCCACGTCTTCTGCACAGAGACCCGTCCCTATAACCAGGGCTCCAGGCTGACAGCGTACGAGCTGGTGTACGAGAAGATCCCGGCCACCCTCATCACAGACAGCATGGCGGCAGTGACCATGAGGGAACGTCAGGTTACCGGTCAGTACTGTCATGTTCATGACCACCACTAGAGGGAGCTAATCCCCTAGAAAAGTAGCAAACTGGAGGGGGAGGGCTGCTTTAGATGCTGCTACCTCAGGAGGTATGGTATCTATGGTAGCAGCTAGAAACATGCAACTGCTCTTGTTTGAAGGCAGACATTCCAAGCTTTCAGATAATACCAAAATGACAGCAATATGTTCAGGACAGAGAAAGATATCACTGATAGAAATCGGGATGCTGTGAATGCAGCTGAAAATGAAAGTAAAAACAGGTTTCACTTGCGATTACTCCCGACTTGATTTCTAACGGTGATTTCTGCTCTGTTTCTTGGACTTTTGGTCTTGTATGAAAGCCTGGACTGTCAGCTTTCAGAAAAGATCAGTTGCATTTTTCTAGCTGCAACCATTGAGGAGATATCGCCATCTAAAGCAGCCCTCCCCTTCCAGTTAGCTACTGTTCACACTGTCCGAGCTGGACTCCGACAGAACAGTTAGGTGGTTAAAGGGGTTTTCCAAGACTTTTCTACTGATGGCCTATCTTCTGTGACTTCTCAAACAGCTGATCGGCGGGGGTCCTGGGTGTCGGACCCCCACCCATCAGATGATGACGACCTATCCTGAGGACAGGTCACCAGTTAAAAAAATCTTGGAGAACCTTTTTAAGCTCAGTGCAATGAGCTCCACCTAGTGGTGGCTGGAGTTATGTGTCCATGTGCCCCCAAGGCCTTTCCTCATCCAATCCCCACTTCTCTCCCCAGCTGTTGTGGTGGGCGCCGACCGCGTGGTCGCTAACGGTGACACCGCCAACAAAGTTGGAACCTACCAGTTGGCCGTCCTTGCCAAGCACCACGGGATACCTTTCTATGTGGCGGCACCGAGCACTTCCTGCGACCTCAGCTTGCCTACAGGTGGCAGTATTGTCATAGAGGAGCGTCCCGGCCAAGAGCTGACCGATATCAACGGTGTGCGGGTGGCGGCTCCAGGTGGGTGACGGGTGGACATGGCTGGCGCTGGCTCCTGATTGTGCCCTGATCCTTCATGGCTGTCTTCTCCTCCTGACAGGTATCGGTGTGTGGAACCCCGCGTTCGACGTCACGCCGCATGAACTGATTACTGCCATAATCACAGAGCGCGGAGTCTTCAAACCGGAGGAGCTGAAAGACGGACTGAGCCGAGGCCTTTAATACCACGTGTCCCTCCGATTGTGCCTTCTGCCCCCTTTACAAATGCTAGACTTAGGACCTCACTTCCCTCCTGTGATCTGGTGGCCTGAACTCAGGACAGGAAGTGTTGTCATGGGGACACCAGAACCGCTAAAGTAATTACTGGAAACGCTCATGTGCAATAAAATATACGTTATTTTGGGTCATTTTTGTGTGGACACTATGCAAGCTACCCCTGTTGCGTATCATGCAGTGCAGATGGGGGACATCTACCACACGAGGCGGACGTGACAGAGACCACGTTAGGGCTGAGGTGTGCTATGAAGTATTATGGGAAAAAAAATACGAAAATACACCCTATGACCCCAGAACGCTGTGAGAATAAGAGCCTGCAGTACCCCATCCCTGCCACAAGGTGGTGTAAATACTAACCCTCTGCACATGGGAACTGTGAGCTCAGCCCTAGGGCTCATTCACTCTTGGACCTGTATTCATACCATTCTTTTTTTCATCTGAAAGTGGTAAAAGTATATTTACATGGTTTTCTTCACGTTTCTTTTTCTTAGACACATGGGAGATTCATCAAAACTGATGTAAAGGAAAAGTGGCTTAGTCGCCCATAGCAACCAAAGGAGCACTCAAAAATGAAAGGTGGGATCTGATTGGTTGCTAGGGGCAACTAAAGTTTTCCTTTCCACCAGTTTTGATAACTCTCCCTCCCCTGTGGTGTTTTTTTCAGTACGCTGCCTGTTCCAGCCGATTCACCTTGCTACCACGTTTAGCCCATACAAGCCAGTGAGGGCATGTTCTGTGCTTACACAGTTCATGTGCGGAGTATTTAGGGGTTTTTTTTTTACATCTGTGTTCCTGGAACATAGCAAAAACAGCAAAAAAAATGTAATTAAAAAAATCTTTATAAAAGTAAATCCTTAAGAAAAACAAATACAGATTAACATTCTGGAAGAAAAAAGTAAAAGATGGAAATAAAAACTATTATAAAAACTACTACACCCACACACAGCTCTGCTATTCATATACTGCACACACACAGAGCTCTGCTATTCATATACTGTACACACAAGAGAGCTCTGCTATTCATATACAGCACACACACAGAGCTCTGCTATTCATATACAGCACACACACAGAGCTCTGCTATTCATATACAGCACACACACAGCTCTACTATTTATGTACTACACACACACAGCATTTCTATTCATATACTGCATACACACGGCTCTGCTATTCATACACACAACACTGCACATACACAACACTACTATTCATACACTGCACATACACAACACTGCTATTCATAAACTGCACATACACCACACTGCTATTCATACACTGCACACACACAACACTGCTATTCATAAACTGCACATACACAACACTACTATTCATACACTGCACACACACAACACTGCTATTCATACACAGTCTACTACACGGGTTCTTGTCCAGCACTGCTCTGTTTTTCCCTGCATTTACGTTTCAAGTTACAGCCTGACTCCGCCCACACATGTGTCTGATCACATGGTCATGACATCATCAAAGGTCCTTTAGCCGAAGATCCTGCCGTCCGCGAGAGCTGGGGGAGGAGCTGCAGCCGGGTCTTATTTCCTTTACGGGGGTCATCATGGCTCAGGGGGCGCTGAAGCTGAAGGCCAAGCCCAAGAAGAATACGGCTAAGAAGCCTGCAGGGATGAAGAAGGGAGGTAAGACCGCCGGGACTACATCTTCCAGCATGCCCTGCTGCCTGCGCTGGATGCTGATTGGTTGTTGGGCCCTGTTACACTGTCCAGTCACATTATTATGACCACTTCCTACCTTCGGCAGCGCCTGAGTGCGGTCACGTGACGTGAGCTGGCTCAGTGGGTACATAAGGTGTGGGGTAGGCTGCCTGCACTCACATCCCTCATGGGTAAAAGGGGGGATTTATCAGAGTTCCAGAAAGGGATGATCATTGGTTTTCGGGCCAAGGGCGGCAGTATATCTGAGACTGCGCAGTTTGTGAACTGTTCTTCGCGCTGCTGTGGTGAAAGTGTATGGTGAGTGGCTAAACGGCACGCTTGCGAATAAGAGACGCGGAAACTGCGGAGCACCACGTGCCATCGATGTGAAAGGCGAGCGCAGGCTTCGAGGGTGCGTGAGGGAAGACGAGCACGCTACAGTGGAGCAGCTGACTGCCAGAATGAACCAGGGTGCGACCAGGCGCGTGTCTAAGACTACGGTGCAGAGAACCCTGCTGCGTATGGGGCTTCGGAGCAGTCGTGTGCTCACCGCTCCTCTGCTCACCAAACTGCACCCGCAGAAGAAGCTCCAGTATCGGACCTGGATGTACGTCTTCTATAGTAATATGCCTTCCGTTACAATGTGTCAGT
The DNA here is from genome assembly GCA_900303285.1 of Rhinella marina. Lineage (NCBI taxonomy): Eukaryota > Metazoa > Chordata > Amphibia > Anura > Bufonidae > Rhinella > Rhinella marina. The sequence goes on along the minus strand of ONZH01015048.1, from coordinate 28,234 downwards.
CCCAGAAGATTGTAACAAACCTCCTGTGCTGTGTTCTCATTCACTGACAGCAAGCAGAAATCTTGCTAATGATGAAGAAAGGAATCACAAAGTATATTAGGAAGTTCTAGCCCTTGTGAAGAGGGGATAAGTGTCTGTACGCAGGCCGTCGCTCCATTCATCTCTATGGGACTGCCTCTGACCTACCCCATATTGTTGAATGGAGCTCCAGCAGTCGGACCCCCACCAATCACATGTTTAATGGAAGGACCCCTTTAAAGGGCATCTGTCAGCAGTTTTGTACCTATTACATGTGCACTTGGCAGATGAAGACATCTGTGTTGGTCCCATGTTCATATGTGTCTGCATTGCTGAGAAAAAGGATGTTTTATTATATGCAAATGAGCCTCTAGGAGCAACGGGGGCGTTACCATTACACCTAGAGGCTCTGCTCTCTCTGCAACTGCTGCCCTCTGCGCTTTGACAGGACCAGGCAGTGTAACCGCCACCATGTCCGGCTCTGATAAAGTAATGGAACACACCACTGCCCCTAATGCCCCTGGTTGACATTTTACTTCCAGTGTATATTACTAGGAATTCGGCCAATATTCAAAAAATTAAAGGGCATGTCCACTTTTACATAGACTTGCACTTTTCCTAAAGTCTTGTGCTGCACCACGCACTTCAGTATCCAGGACAGGAAGGAGGCCTGCAGTATAGAAGAAAACTGCTGGCGCCATCTTTACTGTACTGCACCTGCGCCGGATACAGAAGCGCATAGGAAAAGTGCAAATCTACATAAAAGTGGACATGCCCTTTAATTCTGAATATTAGCAGAACTCCTAGTAATATAAACAGGAACCAAGGGACGTTCTGGGTGGTGGTGTGCCCCTATATCATTGGTCACATGACTCAGGCGCACATATTAGGGGGTTGTCAGTTGCCCTGTAGCCTCCTAGTGAGGAGCAGATCACAGGCCGGGGTCATGACACTAATGACTGTAAATTTCTTCCACAGCGCGAGTCATCGCACCCAAGAAATCCCGAATCATCCACCAGCAGAAGCTGAAGAAGGTGAGTGACCCAGAAGCAGGCCTAGAAGGTGTCGCCCCCTGTCATGGGTGAGGCCGTGCCTCCCACCATCCTGTACTGGGAACCTGAGGCTGCACTGCTGAGATCCTGACAACTTTTCCTGTCCCAGCGTATCTTTGTTGTCATACGCACAGGTGTCCCCTACTACATGTATGAGGTAGATCTTGTAGATGATGATTTGGCTCCTCGAAGGTCTCTCCATGACAGTGCTATACCTGTTGTCTTCAGAATCTCTCAGTAGTGCAGCCTCAGGCTTGACATCATATAGTAAGAGTCTTTGTTTGAAGAAGGGCACCATCTCCTACCACAGGATATGTCCTAAGTGTCTGTTAGATGCGGATACCCATACCTGTGTCTAGTCCAGGGGTTCCCTGGCAGTTAGCTGGTCAAGAATGAATGGTACTGTTACCCACCACCTGGACAATTCCATGGGGCCTCTGAGTCCTCGTTAAAGAAGTGAACTCCCGCAAAAATTTTTATTCTCTAATCTGTTAGAAAGGTGCATGATATAATCTGTAGTGAATGCAATCTTCTTATCAGAGACTGTATTTGTGAGTAAAAACCTCTCTTCTTATTGTAGCTGGGTCATGTGACCAACTCCCTGACCTCCAACTGACCCAGGACAGGAAGCCAGTAACTGCTCTATTCATTCCTATGAGACTGAAAGTGAGGCTCCCATAGGAATACATAGAGAATTAGACTTCCTGTCCACACATAAGTCTCTGTGTGAGTTGGTGAGTCTAATTCCTAGTCACATGACACAGATAAGAAACTTCAGGATTATATAAGTCAAAAATTCAGACAATGGTAAGAAAATGACATTCACTACAGATTACATCATGTACATTTCTAGCAGGACATGGAATAACATTTTTTGCGGGAGTTCTTCTTTAAGACCCTGAGATTTTCCCTTTTTTTTTTTTTTTCTGGTTTTGTTTTTCGCTCCCTGCCCTCTCACAGCCATAACTTTTTTTTTTTTTTTCTGTATGAGGGCTTGTTTTTTGCAAGACCTTTTAATAACACCATTTAATAGTACATAAAATGTAGTAGAAGGGAAGCTGAAAAAACCCAAATGGGGTGGAATAGGAAAGAGAAAACACAATTCTACCACAGTTTATGGGTTTTGTTTTTACAGTGTAAAAAGCTGCCCTGTTATCTTGATTTTTCGGGTCAGTACAATTACAGCAATATCCCATTTATATAGTTTTTCTTGTATTTTAACCCCTTCCCGACCAGCGCGCTGCGGGGACATGACGCCCCGCTCGCCCGTGCGGCGGGCGTCATGGCCAGCAAGTCTCTGCTGTTTCTAAACAGCAGAGACTTGCCGCTACTTACCGCCATCGGCGGCGTCTTCTAGGGCCTTCTGATGCCGTGATCACGCCATCAGGATGCGTCTGAACCCGGAAGCGTACAGACACCCCGAGTGGCCAATCGGGGTGTCTGTACACCATATGAAAACTGTAATCCTCGCTGGTGAGGATTACAGTTTTCAAACTGCAATTCTTATTCTGGCCACTAGATGGCAGGCCAGGATAAGAAATGAGCAATTATGGATTTAACTCCATCTAGTAAATCCCTGATTGCTCATAAAGAAAAAAAAAAAAACACAATATATCAGCTCATATTTTGAGCTTTAAAATAGTCAGAAAAAATTTAAAAAAAATGTTAAAAATAAAAATATATAAAAGTTTCAAATCACCCCCCCTTTCCGTATAATGAAAAATAAATACCTAAATAACAATAATATAGACATCATGGGTATCACCGTGACCGAAAACGCCCATACTTTTAAAATATAAAAAAAAAATTCCAATACGGCGAATTGTGTTGGCAGAAAAAAGCGTCCAAATGGCGATTCACCGTTTTTCGTCGCTTTTTTTTTCTAAAAAATTAAATAAAAAGTGATCAAAAAGTCCATACACACCCCAGAATGGTATCAATAAAAACTTCAGATCGCCCCGCAAAAAAAATGAGCCCCCGCAAAAAAAATTACAGCTCCGTACACATAAATACCAAAAAGTTATAGGGGTCAAGATATGACAAGGAAAAAAACAAAAACAAAAGGCCAACTTTCTAATTACGCCGGATGCGTACTGACCAGTAGAATGAAAGTAACTGGTCAGTTTTAATGAACATCGAACGCTGTAAATAAGAAACCCGTAGAACTGTAGCAGAATAGCGGTTTTTTTGCAATTTCACCCGATTTGGAATTTTTTTCCCGCTTCCCACTACACCATATACCATATTAAATGGTGGTGTTGGAAAGTACAACTTGTCCCGCAAAAAACAAGCCCTCATACAGCTATGTGAACAGAAAAATAAAAGAGTTATGGCTGTTTGAAGGCAGGGAGCGCAAAACGAAAATGCATAACCGAAAAAACCTCCGGGGGTGAAGGGGTTAATATCTAAAAGAAATTTTAAAAAAAAAACAACTTCAAAACAATCCTTTTTTTTTTTTTTTTTTTTTTTCTGCGACTGTCTCCCTCGATTTCTGCAATTGGCCACAGGAGCCTCCCAAATGCCGTGGTCACAATTGATCTCTGTGTCTGGGGGGTTAAATGTCTGCGATCGGCGTCATCGCCAATCACACACTTTACATCCTTATGGCTGCTGTGTAAAACAGCAGAAACCTGGGGCTTTGGCGTCTGCTTAGCTTCTGAGCCGGTGACATGTTCAGGACTTGAATTCAGGAAGGAGCTTACTTTCATCTCAGACATTTATAGAACACCCATAGCATGTGGAATAGATGTAGGATATACAGAGATGGGACCCCCCCCCCTTCAAGGTGAGGTGGCCTCCTGACTTCCTCTAAGTGTATGAGTCATGTAAAGAGCTGTGCAAGCTACAGCAGACCCCCAGGAGTGGGGCTCCCCTCTTCCCCCTTCTATAGGATAAGTGTCTGATATGGGAATACCCCTTTAAGTGTTATGAGGCACATGGTCCATGTCCCACAGAACGAGCGCCTCTCCTTGTAGTCAGTTGTAAACCACTACAGCTCCCATCATGCACTGCAGCAGTGTGCACCCAGTGTATGGGATACCACCTCGTGCCACCCGCTAACCCGTGTCCTCTCCTTCCCCAGAACCTGGAAGTTCAGATCCGAAGTAAGATCGAGCATGACGTCACCATGAAAGCCGCTGCCAACATGCCCAAGAAACTCGCCCTCCTAAAGGCCCCGCAAGCGGCCAAACAAGACAAGAGCGCCCCCGCTGGAGGAAGTAAAGCATGAGCTGCCGGCATCACCTGCTCTTGTATATATTGTGTATTGGATTTTCAGAGATAAATGTATACAGCTTTTCTAATGATTACAGATCTATAAGTCGCGGACTGCTTGGCTCTGAATGGAGTGCAAGCTCTTAGGGACAGGAAGCCTTTGTAAAAATAAAGGAATAATGGCAGCATTGTGTCAGGCTCCTGTTATAATGTGTATAATGTAAGGATATTACCCATGTGTAGCGGTCGGGTGTAATTCTTCACCTACCATCCCTGCACCTCACATGGGTCCAGAGATCTCCACATTCATTGCTCTGCTAGATTTATATCAAGCTGACAGCTCAAGGGGCGTGTCCATGGTCTCCCTATCACAGCTCAGGGGGCGTGTCCATGGTCTCCCTATCACAGCTCAGGGGTGTGTGTCCATGGTCTCCCTATCACAGCTCAGGGGGCGTGTCCATGGTCTCCCTATCACAGCTCAGGGGGTGTGTCCATGGTCTCCCTATCACAGCTCAGGGGGCGTGTCCATGGTCTCCCTATCACAGCTCAGGGGGGCATGTCCATGGTCTCCCTATCACAGCTCAGGGGGGCGTGTCCATGGTCTCCCTATCACAGCTCAGGGGGCGTGTCCATGGTCTCCCTATCGCAGCTCAGGAGGCAGTTGAAGGATGGAAATGAGCATGTGTGTCCTTTTCAAAAAATAAGAAAAATAACAAACAGCAGGTGGCGCTATACAGATATTTTATTGAATAACTCAGTGGCTGTGCTATTTTTTTTAATTACATGTAATTACAAAAGTATTCAGATCTAGGAGCTGGTTTGAAAACTAGAGTATTTTTCATGACACAAACCCTTGGCACATTTATTAAGACCAGTGTTTTAGAAGCCGTTCTTAATAAGCCCTATAACTGAGTAATGAAGAGGTGCCTGCCTCTACATAACTTCAGTGCATCCAGTGCCAGTCTAATTGTAAGCCAGCTTCCTGTCTGTCTTACATTTAGACCATTTTCTATGCCTAAACCAGGCGTAGGAAATGATGAATAAGACTGTCCTGCCGGCCCCTCCACGCCCCCACACCTCATCCACTTTTTTAGACCTGGCGTGAGCGTGGACAAGTGGCAGATTGTGGCGCAAAGGACCTTTTTAGGCAAATTTCTCTTTGATAAATCACCCCCTTAGTCTTTCGACCTGCAGACAAAGAAGGTGGGAATTGTGATCCAAGATTCTGATAAAGAGGCACTTAACATTCTGTGTGATGCTGAATCCGAGATCTCCAACACACTAAAGAGGTTCTGCAGTTTTCCCTTCTGATGACCCGTCTTCTGGATAGATCACCAGCATCGGATCGGTGGTATGACACCTAGAACCTCTACCGATCAGCTGTTTGAGAAGGCAGCGGCGCTTCAGTTACGCTGCAGCATTCTCTCTGTTTACCGCCGGCCCAGTGACATCACGACTAGTATCGCTGGCCTGGACACGGCTAAAGCCCGTTCACTTGAATGGCGCTTAGCTGCGTCCAGGTCAGTGATCGTGAAGTCACTAGGCCTGCGGTAGGCAGTGGCGCTCGTGTCATATCCCTACGATTAGATGCTGATGACCTAACCAGAGGAAAACGGCAGAACCCCTTTACCTGCAGAGCAGAGGTTATGCTGGTCACAATGGACGTCACAGTGTCATACTCTGACATCAGACATTCATCGGGTATCGGATGCCACAAGAACAGAAACTATTCACACTGAAGAACTTGGAGCTTCTACTGACCAACAATTTCTTCTGGTATTGGAATAAGATCTCCCATCAGTGGCCCGGTACTGCTATGGGGAGTCGGGTAGCACCTGCTTATACAAATCTATTGATGGGGAGGTTCAAATTCACACATATCATAAATAATATATTGGCGGGGCGACAATTCACCCATAACGAGCTAAATAATAATGATTGGGGAATCACGTTCTCTCTCAACTGTAGTAAAACCGAAAGAATATGGATTATTCAAATCCAATGTGAATAAGAACGTCTTCCCAATCAAGTAGCTACTAAATTACAAGTCGGAATATGTGATCTATCTGGTGGACTGCAACACATAGGGCGCACTACCCAAGCCTCACATGAAAGGGTTAACCAACACAGCGGTGACATCAGAAAGAGATGTCAGAAGGAAGGCCTATTCTTCAGCATGATGACCAGTATGAGTGTCTTGGAATCACGCCCACTGATCATATTCTGGTAGATACATATAACCGGTTTGAGGCCCTAAGAAAACGCGAAGCCTTCTGGACGTATAAATTACAATCTATACAATCATGTGACCTTAATGAGATCACTGAAGTCATTTTATGATGTTGAAAGGGTTATCCAACCCCAAAAATGCCCCCCATATGTCCGGGCCCCTCACACAGATTGTACTTACCTTACTCCCCGGCACCCACGTCGCTCCTGATGCCCGCACGGCCGCCGCTGCATCTCCCCGTTCCGTGGATCAAAACGGCGATGGAGGGCGGCCAATAGCAGGCCGCGATGGGAAGGAGTCTTCCTAGTGTCACCCGCGATGCTAAGGAGGCTCGTTCCTGTCACGGCCTGCTATTAGCTGCCCCCCCCATTGCGGGATGTTTTCATCTACGCAACGGGGAGATGCAGCGGCAGCCATGTGGGCATCAGATGAGCCACAGGTGCCGGGGAGTAAGATAAGTACAATCTGTGTGAGGGGCCCGGGCATTTTGTTGGATAAACACCTTAAAGGGGTTGTCCAAGTTATGGAAAAAAATATATAGCACTGTAAATCTGATGGGCAGCAATATATAACTAAGTTCAGCAAGTTTTAGGCAAAAAAAATCTATATTTCCTCATTTCCCTGGTTCTCTTCTGGCCTTTGTTTACATGCAGTAATAACAATCTCTGCCCCTCCCCCCTCCCCTGCAAAGGCAGTGAATATAAGTGCTGTGAGTACATGTCTGCCTGCTGGGATACTCAGCAGCATGTTGTTTGTGTAGGACTACAAGTCCCAGCTGTACAATGACACTGCCCAGCATTTGTCTCCTCTCACTGCTGCAGCTACTATTTGTTGTAAAGCCTTGAGCCCTCAGTGTGTTCTGGCTGAAGGGGTTAATGTTTTATCTGAAGGAATCCAGGGAGAGAGCAGATAGCAGCCCGGCAAAGAAAGGGGGCGTGGCCAGTGATGTTAAGTGTACAGACTGTTATCTGAACTCTGAGGCTTGTGCACGAAACATCACAGAGCAGAGAGATAAGGTGACATCACAGGTCATGTGACCCTCAGTCAACTCTGAGAAACCAGCAGCTTTAGAAACACAAAGTATATGGGAAAGTTGTTATACCTGACAAGTTAGAAACATATAAAGAACAAAAAAATAACTCGGACAACCCCTTTAAGCCTTGGCCTTAGTCTATATTTGATATCCTGGGATACTCGGATTGCTCAATACCTGTTCTTTATTTATTATTTAGCACTTTTAAATTATTTATTATTTATTTTTATTTGTTTATTGTTTAAACCTCACAGACCATAATGTATTATTTTATGTATCTTTTTCAGAGGAATTTCGCTAGAGGAATCTTGGCGCCCTCTAGTGCCATAGTCAGAGAATGACAACCTCTCTGTAAGTGATGTTATTACTGCATATATTGAATTAACAACTTATTAACCAGTTTATATATATAACCTTACGTCCTTTCTTTGTTTTTTTACTCCACTTTAGTTAATATTAATAACTAATATTCAATGGTGTTTATAAACTGTTTTTTGAAGAGTGTGAGGGATCTGTCAATCACGGCACCTTGCCACCAAAACTTTTTTTAAACTGCCAAAGTACACTCACCGGCCACTTTATTAGGTACACCATGCTAGTAACGGGTTGGACCCCCTTTTGCCTTCAGAACTGCCTCAATTCTTCGTGGCATAGATTCAACAAGGTGCTGGAAGCATTCCTCAGAGATTTTGGTCCATATTGACATGATGGCATCACACAGTTGCCGCAGATTTGTCGGCTGCACATCCATGATGCGAATCTCCCGTTCCACCACATCCCAAAGATGCTCTATTGGATTGAGATCTGGTGACTGTGGAGGCCATTTGAGTACAGTGAACTCATTGTCATGTTCAAGAAACCAGTCTGAGATGATTCCAGCTTTATGACATGGCGCATTATCCTGCTGAAAGTAGCCATCAGATGTTGGGTACATTGTGGTCATAAAGGGATGGACATGGTCAGCAACAATACTCAGGTAGGCTGTGGCATTGCAACGATGCCTCAATTGGTACCAAGGGGCCCAAAGAGTGCCAAGAAAATATTCCCCACACCATGACACCACCACCACCAGCTTGAACTGTTGATACAAGGCAGGATGGATCCATGCTTTCATGTTGTTGACGCCAAATTCTGACCCTACCATCCGAATGTCGCAGCAGAAATCGAGACTCATCAGACCAGGCAACGTTTTTCCAATCTTCTACTGTCCAATTTCGATGAGCTTGTGCAAATTGTAGCCTCAGTTTCCTGTTCTTAGCTGAAAGGAGTGGCACCCGGTGTGGTCTTCTGCTGCTGTAGCCCATCTGCCTCAAAGTTCGACGTACTGTGCGTTCAGAGATGCTCTTCTGCCTACCTTGGTTGTAACGGGTGGCAATTTGAGTCACTGTTGCCTTTCTATCAGCTCGAACCAGTCTGCCCATTCTCCTCTGACCTCTGGCATCAACAAGGCATTTCCGCCCACAGAACTGCCGCTCACTGGATGTTTTTTCTTTTTCGGACCATTCTCTGTAAACCCTAGAGATGGTTGTGCGTGAAAATCCCAGTAGATCAGCAGTTTCTGAAATACTCAGACCAGCCCTTCTGGCACCAACAACCATGCCACGTTCAAAGGCACTCAAATCACCTTTCTTCCCCATACTGATGCTCGGTTTGAACTGCAGGAGATTGTCTTGACCATGTCTACATGCCTAAATGCACTGAGTTGCCGCCATGTGATTGGCTGATTAGAAATTAAGTGTTAACGAGCAGTTGGACAGGTGTACCTAATAAAGTGGCCGGTGAGTGTATATGTCTGTGTACAGGTTGATGTTTTTACCTGAAGAAGGGGTCATTCCGACCCTGAAACCCATTGAGTGACATCAATAAAATAACCCACAAGCGTTTCTTCGTAATCCTTGCAGCACCGCTGGAAAAACCGCCACTCTTTATCCTCTGAACCTTGTCATTACACCGGCAGGAGGACGTGCAGCAGCCAGGAGCTCACGATTCTACGTGTTTTCTTGGTAGTTGTGCACCCAGCACAATTCTATCAGGTGAGAGGCTGTCTTCGTCCTCTCTCCCCACTTGTGCGCCCTGTTTGTCATACATACACATCGCCCTCTCCTCTTTTCCATTCAGCAGTACTAATAGGATATTGTCATACTGTGCAGGGACACATTCCCAACTGGTAACATCCAGCTGGACCTTCATTGCAAACTTCTGGCAGGAATAATAGAGGAATGGCACAACATAGTTATATGGATAGATGATCCGGGATCGTTATTACATGGGGAATGTAAAAAGACTTGTTAGGAGAGGGGACAGGTCATCTTTAAAGGGGTGCTCCTGGCTACAGCTATTGAAGACCCTCAGGATAAGTCATCAGATCAGTGGGGTCTGATCATCAGGTGATCCAGTCGTTCTTGCAGGCTCCACCGATCATGTCTTCTGGGCAGCAGATCTTGTGGTCTAAACAGTGATCTGCGGCCCAGAAACAATGATCCTGTATGAGGACGAGCAATGACTATAGCGATCCCTCGTCCTCATACTGTGGAGGAGATCGCTGCATGTAAAAGTGCGGTCTCCTTCACTTAACGAGCAGCCGACTGTCGAGAAGGAATACTTCCTTCCCAACAATCGGCCGCTCAGTTGGCCCATCTAAATCCAGACTGGTGCCTTATTCAGATGATGTACCCGTCAGTCTTATGATTTAATACCTGGGCCTTTACTCACCCCCTACATATAAAACCATCCTTCTTTATGTTTTGGGTGGGGGGGAGCAGCCCCCACGTTCCTCCCCTCTACAGGCAGAAGCACCCCCCATGTCACTCTGCTGTCATAAGGATTAATGAGGGGTTCACCATGTCGGCCTCGCTGTATTATCTCTCAGCATTCCTGACATATGGTAAATCAGTGCATGGGGGGGAGGGGGGTTAACCATCTCCACATTACAAATTTAAAAAAAAAAAACACCCCCCAATGTATTCAGCTTGTCGTATAACGTCACGGCCTTTAACAGATACGTCTTCATTGACGGGACGTCTTAAGAATACAGAATCAGTCCTGCACCAGTGTGACACCGGCATGACGGAGGAATAGGACCTCAGCCAGGACTGTTTTCTGATTAGTTGCCCATTTTATATATTTTATTTAAAAAAATACATGAAGCCTGCTGAAGCTTTTCTATCACCAGTATAAAGGTAGCGGTCAGATAGGGCAGAATACACACAATATGTTACTATACACTGGCTGGATTCCCCTGCCGAGTTCCCTCCTCATCCGCTTCCAGTCCCTGTTGGACTATCTACATACACGCCACCGCGGAGGCCATTGATTGGACGGCAGTGGTGACGTATGTAGGACAGCATGTCCTCCTTCCATCTAGTGGGGACCGGAAGCAGAGGAGAAGCGAGCTCAGCGCTGGAGTCGGAGCACCAGTGACAGGGGAGTCTTTGTTTTTTATCCCATACGCCTTGGAAGAACCCTTTAACTTCACGGGTGCATCACTGCAGAACTCCACCAATCTGGCCAGAAAGAAGTCTCTCCTCAGTAAGACACATGAAGGTTTGCAAAAAAAAGCACCTAAAGGACTCACAGACTGGGAAAAAAGACTCTCTGGTCTGATGAAACAAAAAATGACCTTTTTGGTCAGCTTCTGAGCATCATGTCTGGAGGAAACCAGGGCCTGCCCATCACCTGCTCAATACAAACCCTACAGAGAAGTATGGTGGTGGCAGCAGAGAGACCAGTCAGAGTTGAGGGAAAGCTGAATGGAGCAGAGTACAGAGATATTCTTAATGAACACCTGACCCGGAGTGTTCTGGACCTCAGGACTGGGCTGAAGGTTCACCTAGGGTGACCAGATTTGGGTTTCTGAAAAAGAGGACACCTTTTTTTTTGGGGGGGGGGAGGGGGATCCGAACCCGAACAACCCCCCCCCCCCCCCTTAAAAAAAAAAAAAAAAAAAAAAGGTGTGCTCCTTTTCAGAAATAAAATAATAAAGGGAAGTTCGGGTCCACCAATTCCCTGGGGTATAGTGTAATGCCATTACAATATACCCCAGGGAAAGGGGTCCCGAACTTCCCTTTATTATTTTATTTCTGAAAAGGAGCACACCTTTTTTTTTTTTTAGGGGGGGGGGGTGTTCGGGGTTCGGATAACATGGTTTATAACAGGAAATAATTGTTAAAATGGCCCTTAGAGGTCAAAAAATTTTTTAAAAACTCACCTTTTCCACTTGTTCGCGGCGCAGCCGGTCCGGTGTCTTCTTTCACCTTGCAGGACCTGCAAAGGGACCTTTGGTGACGTCACCGCGCGGTGAGCGCGCTCACCACATGGTGACCGCAGTGACGTCACCAAAGGTCCTTTTGCAGGTCCTGCAAGGTGAAAGAAGAAAGAAGACATCGGACCGGCTGCGCCGCGAACAAGTGGAAAAGGTGAGTTTGTTTTTATTATTTTTAACCCTAAAGGCCATTTTAAAAGTTAAAATGACTTTGTTGGACTGCCTCAAACTGTTTGAGTCAAACATAAATTATGTTTAACTCAAACAGTTTGAGGCAGTCCAACAAAATCCCGGACGATTTTCAAATTCCCCCGGACATTTTTTTAATGCCCAAAAGTAGGACATGTCCGGGAAAAAGAGGACGTCTGGTCACCCTAGGTTCACCTTCCAACAAGACAATGACCCTAAGAACACAGCCAAGACAACAGAGGAGAGGCTGAGGGACAACTCTGTGAATGTCCTTGAGTGGCCCAGCCAGAGCCCTGACCTGAACCCAATGAAACATCACTGGAGAGACGTGAACATGGTCCACATCCAACCTGACAGAGCTTGAGGGGATCTGCAGAGAAGAATGGCAGAAGATCTCCAAATCCAGGTGTCAAAAACTTGTAGCATCATCCCCAAGAAGACTGGAGGCTGGAATCACTGCCAAAGGGGCTTCACCTAAGGCTACTTTTAACCGGCATGGCTGTTCTGGCAGACAAGCGGAGAATCAGTCAGACACAAACCGCAGCAGTTTTTGTCCGGCTGGGTCTCCGCTTGTCTGCTGGAATGCGTACTGATCTCCGCCGGATGCCATTATACTTAATGAGCCCAGTGGACATTCCAGTGCTGGATCCGGTGGGTTATGGCCGGCTATTCTCTGCCTGAATTTACACTGGAGCTGTAAATGTAGCCAAAGTCCTGAATATAAAGGGGCTGAAGAATTATGTCATGTTTTTAGTTTTTTCTTTTCAATTCATTAGCAGAGATTTCTAAGATTCTGCTCTCACTTTCTCATTATGGGCACTGACTGCAGAACGAGGGGGGAAACTTGATCTTTTTTCTTATTTTAGCACAAGGAGCAATATCACAAAATGTGAAAAAGTGAAAGGGTCTGAAGACTTTCCGAATACCCTGTAGGATTAGATACACAGCTGAGCAGACCGTATCACACATGATGAGATACACCAACACAGACAGTATCACACATGATGAGATACACCAATACAGACAGTATCACACACATTGCCTCAGCAAAATAATATCACCCATCACAGGATTAGATACACCAGCTGAGCAGACAGAATCACACATGATGGGTTTAGATACAGTGGCTCAGCAGACAGTATCACTCATTATTAGGTTAGATACACCAGGCTGAGTAGACAGTATCACACATCATAGGTTTAGATAAATTGGCATAGCAGATACCATCACATAATATAGGATAAGATATGCCAGCTGAGCACACAGTGTCACACATAGGTTTAGATACATTAGTACAGAAGATATTATCACATATGATAGGATTAGATACAGCGGCTCAGCAGACAGTATAACACATGATAGGTTTAGGTACATCGGCACAGCGGATATCATCACACATGATAGGATTAGATACACCAGGCTCAGCAGACAGTATCACTCACGATTAGGGTAGATACAGTGGCTCAGCTGACAGTATCACTCATGGTGAGATTAGATACACCAAGCTCAGCAGACAGTATCACACATGATAGGTTTAGATACACCAGGCTCAGCAGACAGTATCACTCATGATTAGGTTAGATACAGTGGCTCAGCAGACAGTATCACTCATGGTTAGATTAGATACACCAGGCTCAGCAGACAGTATCACTCACGATTAGGGTAGATACAGTGGCTCAGCTGACAGTAGGGTTGCAGCGGTAACCGGTTCCACGGTATACCACGGTAATGAAATGCACGGTTATCAAACCGTGGGCATTTTCTTATTACCGGTAAATGGCGACAAGACTTTTTAGTCTTGTCGCCATTTGCGCCTGGACCCAACCGCATCACTGATACTAGGCTGCGCTACTGCGCAGCCTAGTATCAGAGGACATGGAGAAGATAAAATTTAAAAAATCACTTACCCGTCGGCGCTCCTCCTCTTTTCCGGGTTGCGCTGTACTGTCCTGACCGCGTACAGCGTCAGGACGTAGTGCGCGCACTCTGACCTGACGCTGCACGCTGTCAGGTGACAGTGCAGCTACGGGAGACTAAGGAGCGCCGGACACCGGAGAGGAGCCGCAGCGCAGGAAAAGTAAGTGATTTTTTTTTATTTTATTCAGATGGTGGGCTGAAGGGGCCACAGTGGGCTGATGGGGGCACAGTGGGCCGATTTGAGGTCTGAAGGGGGCACTGGGGCTGATCTGAGGTCTGAAGGGGGCACTGGGGCCAATCTGAGGTCTGAAGGGGGCACTGGGGCCAATCTGAGGTCTGAAGGGGCACTGGGGCCAATCTGAGGTCTGAAGGGGGCACTGGGGCCAATCTGAGGTCTGAAGGGGGCACTGGGGCCAATCTGAGGTCTGATGGGGGCACTGGGGCCAATCTGAGGTCTGAAGGGGGCACTGGGGCCAATCTGAGGTCTGAAGGGGGCACTGGGGCCAATCTGAGGTCTGAAGGGGGCACTGGGGCCAATCTGAGGTCTGAAGGGGGGCACTGGGGCCAATCTGAGGTCTGAAGGGGCACTGGGGCCAATCTGGTCTGAAGGGGCACTGGGCAATCTGAGGTCTGAAGGGGGCACTGGGGCCAATCTGAGGTCTGAAGGGGGCACTGGGGCCAATCTGAGGTCTGAAGGGGGCACTGGGGCCATCTGAGGTCTGAAGGGGGCACTGGGGCCAATCTGAGGTCTGAAGGGGGCACTGGGGCCAATCTGAGGTCTGAAGGGGGCACTGGGGCCAATCTGAGGTCTGAACGGGGCACTGGGGCCAATCTGAGGTCTGAAGGGGGCACTGGGCCAATCTGAGGTCTGAAGGGGGGCACTGTGGGGCAATCTGAGGTCTGAAGGGGGCACTGTGGGCTGATTTGAGGTCTGAAGGGGGCACTGTGGGCTGATTTGAGGTCTGAAGGGGGCACTGTGGGCTGATCTGAGGTCTGAAGGGGGCACTGTGGGCTGATTTGAGGGTCTGAAGGGCACTGTGGGCTGATTTGAGCTCTGAAGGGGGCACTGTGGGCTGATCTGAGGTCTGAAGGGGGCACTGTGGGCCGATCTGAGGTCTGAAGGGGGCACTGGGGCCGATCTGAGGTCTGAAGGGGGCACTGTGGGCTGATTTGAGGTCTGAAGGGGGCACTGTGGGCTGATCTGAGGTCTGAAGGGGGCACTGTGGGCTGATCTGAGGTCTGAAGGGGGCACTGTGGGCTGATCTGAGGTCTGAAGGGGCACTGGGGCCGATCTGAGGTCTGAAGGGACACTGGGGCCGATCTGAGGTCTGAAGGGGGCACTGGGGCTGATCTGAGGTCCGAGGATTAGTGTATCTTTTAATAATATATGTAACAAACGGTGATACCATGATAACCGTAATACCGCGGTATTTACTGAGACGGTTATCATACCGTGAAAATTTCATACCGTTGCAACCCTAGCTGACAGTATCACTCATGGTGAGATTAGATACACCAAGCTCAGCAGACAGTATCACACATGATAGGTTTAGATACACCAGGCTCAGCAGACAGTATCACTCATGATTAGGTTAGATACAGTGGCTCAGCAGACAGTATCACTCATGGTTAGATTAGATACACCAGGCTCAGCAGACAGTATCACTCATGGTTAGGTTAGATCGGGGCCGGATTGGCCATAGACCTCACAGGGAAATTTCCCGTTGGTCCGATGCCCGGGGGGTGGGAGTCATTGAAAGTTTTTGGGGATGTGTTTTGTGATGCACTGTGGTATTTGCAAGGGTGCACCACCAATGAGGCCAGGTGAGGCGAGCACCAGGTAGGAGCAAGAGGGGGGCAGCGGAAGGGCCATGGGCAATGAGTGCTTTCATTGTGGCAAAGGGGTTAGGTTAAGAAAGTGGCATGGGGGGGGGCGCCGTTTCAGTTTTCGCGTCATTCAGCAGAAGGGCTAATGCACCCCTGGGTATTTGGCTCTGTTGGGTGGTATAATGTGCCACAATATGGTATTGCTGGTCCTGCCTTCCATCAATTTGGACCTGACTACAAAATGGGGCCACTTTTAGTATTTTTCCAGGGCCGCTTTAAGTTCCCAGTCCGCCCCTAGATTAGATACACCAGGCACTACATGATGGATTATGATTTTTTTTTTTTATTGAAAATGCATTTATTACAATCAATGTCATCAACATACATAATAAGTACTGAGGCAGGCAGTGAGACAGCCCCCAATAAATAAGGCAATCGACATACGCAGCATGACAGTCTAATATACAGTCCATGACGGCCTCTGATACACCGCTCTCTCCCTTTGCCCAGCTCGGCAGTGAATGGGATCCCAGAGCCCCCCATAGCTGCATACATCCCACTGCCATGGGCGGAGCAGCCTGTTCCTGTGGAAAAGCCTGAGATAATTCAATCTTTTACCTTCATTAAGTTCTTAGCAGCCTCCAGGCTGGGCCGCACACACAATAGACTTTGTATAGCGTCATCTGCCTGGCTTAGTTGTCATCAGCCTCATTGTCTCTCGGGACAATACAGATCTCTTGTGTTTCATGTGAATGGGGGCAGCTACAGTGGCTTCACCCCCCACCCCCTATGTCCAGAGCCTGCGGCGGTACCCGGAGCATCCTTTATTCCTAAACTATTACATAACACTTGGGCACCACAAGCACCCCTGTATGACGGGGATAATGCGGACATTATGTGCAGCCGCTCAACCTGAGATCTAATTTCTAGCTGAGGGCCGCAGTTCTCCGCGGTTCCTCAGACTGATAACCTTTGACATAACAGATGGGCGAAATGACTGTAATGGAATCATTATAATCCATGTCTGGAGGGTGTAATAATCGTCATCTGTGTACGTGAAGCTACTACTACCCCCAACACATATTCTACAGCAACCAATCAAATCCCTGAAAACACAAATGAAGGCTGGTTTGAAAATGAAAATCCGTGCGTCTGCAACATGGCCGTCACAACTCACTGCAAGCATTCAGCTATTCGCCAACATCATAGCAATGGCCGCTCCTCATGGAAATTGCCACAGCTTTCCTATTCACATGGTCTATTTCCAAGTGTCAATTATTGGAAAGCGAAAGCAAATGGGGGATGAACAATCGCCGCTACGATCGTTCATCCCCTATACTTTCATATCTAGGCGATGAGCTGGCGACCAACACGTAAACAATTCGATCAGCCAACAAATTAGCGTTTAACTAGCGCTCATCGCCAGTAGATTTACGCTGGAAGTTATCAAGAACAAGCCTTTGTACAAATATTAATTTCCCGATTATTGGCACGGGGTAAAAGGGTTCTTAGTAGTAGATTGTTAGCTTCCTGTTACGGCAAAATAATAAGAAAAATCACATATAATGTGAAGTATGCAAAATACGTCAGCCATACTGCTATTCTAAAGCAGCGTCGTGGCGACTTTTACCTCACGTGAAAGTGACAGGAAGTGATTAGGGTCCTCAGAATGTTCTGTGAAGACCCTCTGGAAAAAATAAATTCTTTCAAAACGGCAAAATATTCAGTATTTTGAATTATATATATAATAAAAAAAATTAATTTATCTCACTCTGCTAGGCCTGGCAGCCATTTTGCAGATTCCCTTTGTGCTATGCCCTTGTTGCAGGAAGTACCCCCCCTCGCCTTGTGACTTGTCACCCCATCTTTGTGGTGTCCTCACAGCTGACGGCTCCTGCTCTTTTTCTGTGTGTGTGTCTGTGCTTTTTGTGTATCCGTGTCCCCATGTGTTTGTGTATTGTGTGTGATGTCTCCTCTCAGATAAAGTGATTAATTAGGCCTGACAAAGGGAAGGTGCTCACAATGAGTTTGGATGTGAATTTTCCATTGACCCTTGGGGGGGTAGAGGGGCTTCAAATGTAAATGAGACCAGGCCTCCTTTTTTTATTTCCTTATGAGAGGTCTTTAGTGGAGCACACCCATATCCTGTGTAATGGCGGCCAGAGAGATATTTCCAGTCAAAAGCGCGGCCATCTTGAATCCCTTTCCCTATAGAAACATTTTGCATTTAGATTAGACGCTCGTGTGAGGTTTTCCGCATCCTCTCTTCTATTCACCACTTGCACCTCTCGCGTTATTCATCACTATGGCTTCTTGTCACACACGGGGGGCAGCCATTTTGTGAACAGTGCACACATTGGCTCACAGGGCCATATATTGGCTATGGCAGATGCCAAATAAAATGTGATGTATTGTTCTCTATCAGCCCATTCTGACTGTGAAGTATAGGAATAGGAGATACGCCATTCGTGGCACCTTCTGTGACGCGCAGTTACATGTAGGCGGCCATTTTAGTTCACAAAATGGACCATCCTGTCTCAGCTGCTTTTTTTTTGGACCACCTTCTAGTGTATGGCCGTGTCACCATTAAACAGGACACGGCTGGCGAAGGGACTTCTGGGGGGGGGTAAGGTTACAAACGCATAATCCGTGCGGATGATAAGCAAATCCTTTTAGAAGTCTCCAATTGTGCAATCTGTCTAAAGGATCCAGGATGGCCATGGTTTGTAGTGTAAGGGGTTAGTGATTGCCACATAACACAAAGAATGAGATTAAAATGTTATAAAAGATTGCACATTTTCTTCCGTTAATTGACAGCAAGCAGAAGATCTTGAAGAATTTTAAACATTTAGAAGGATGCATAAGTGGGAAAACCCCCTTTAAATGACCATAGTGCGGGAAATCTGCTCTCCCTTTAAGTTTCTGTCCCTGACACACTATGTTGGCTCCATATAAATAAGCGATGTGATTATGACTACTCCACGCCGCCGTTTTATGTTTGCAGCCACTGCTCAGCAGGCCAAACCTGTTTTTTGACTAAAAAAAGGAACTTTATTTACATAAAACATATGAAGCATCCGGCTCAACCTGCGCCGGGACTAGCATGAGCGTGTCATACAGCAGGGCTATTGTGGGACCACAAGTCTCAGCAGGCGGTGACAATTCCCTTTTCATGTCACATGAAGGGCTGTAGCTTTGGGTTTGTTCTCACTGTGTCCTCCATGTTTGCTGATGAAAGGGCCCCCTCCTGCTGTGCACGTATCCTCACCGCATTGTGTTTTCACCCAGCAAATACACAAGTCACGGAGGGGCCTATGAGTGCAGGGGCCACATACAATAGTCACAGACAGGTTACTGTGTCTATGGGACGGGGCCTGCACCCACCTGTCCCTGTGACCTGCCCTGACATTACACTGCTAATTACAAACCTATTTGTTTCTGTAAGACGGCCATTACCAAATTACTCCATAAGCCGGGCCTAGTATCAATCTCCATTTCCTAAGTATATCTGTTTTTTGGGGGGTGGGGTAACAACCAATATGGCCGTTGCTATGGCTTCTGCATCCGTTTTTTTAAACTCTTGTACAACCAGCACTTCTAGTTATACTGTACATGTCAGGAAAGCTGGGTGACAACCTCAGTGCAAGATGTAATGGCGGCCATGTTAGGGTTCACCCAGCTTTCCCAGGAATAGATATAACTCAGAAGATATTCTTAAAAGAATTCAAGTAAAAGGACGAGTTATGGACTTTTATTCTGGATATATATATATATACTGTATATAGTTTTTTACACATATAATGTATCTTTTACTCATTAATCCAGTGAATCTAAACCATATAATCATAAAATATTAAATAAATTATTAATATTTGGTTGTAAATCTGCCTATGTGATGGAGCGGCCTGCAGTTTATCAATATGTATATTATAGTCATGTAGATCACAGTCGTGTACATTACAGTCATGTAGATTTTAGTTGTGTAGATTACAGTCATGTAGATTACAGTCTTTATTATTATAGTCGTGTAGATTACACTTGTGTATCATACAGCTGCGTGGATTATGATTGTGTAGATTACAATCATCTAGATTACAGTTGTATAGATTATGGTCATTTAGATTCCAGTCATGTAGATTACAATCGTGTAGTTTATAGTTGTATATTTTACTGTTGTGAAGATTACTTTTGTGTATCATGCAGTCGTGTAGATTATAATTGTGTAGATTACAGTCTTGTAGAATATAGTTATGTAGACTACAGTCATTAAGAGTACAGTTATGTAGAATACAGTGATCTAGATTACAGTCCTGATATTATAGTCCTGTAGATTATAGTTGTGTATATTAAAGTGGTGTAGATTACACTTGTGTAGCATGCAGTTTTGTAGATTATAGTATTGATATTATAGTTGTGTAGAACACAATTGTATAGATCAGGGATCAGCAACCACTGGCGCTCCAGCCAGGGGTGTAGTTATAGGGGGAAGCAGGTGAAGCGGCTGCTTTGGGGTCCGAACTCAGAAGGGCCCCACCCAGGATGACGACTAGAAGATTTTTTTGTCAGGGCCCCTTCAACGATATTATACAATATAGGAAACGGACGGAGCGGTTGCCGGGCCTCTTCAGCGTTCATAACCAGACACAGGAGTGGGGGACTGCACAGGCAGAAGGTTTTGCAAAGAAATTTGCTGTGGGGCCCAGTCATTTCTAGTTACGCCACTGACTCAAGCTGTGGTAAAACTACAACTCCCAGCATGCACACTTGTTTGGCTGTTCTTGAAACTCCCACAGAAGTCAATGGATCATGCTGGGAGTTGCAGTTTTACTACAGCTGGTGTAGATTATAGTTGTGTACATTATTGACATGAACATTAGTCATGTAGATTAGTGGCACATAGATTATAGACATGACAGACATGTAGGTTACATATATGTACATCATATATAGATTATAGTCATGTAGACATTATAGACATACGTTATATAGTTGTGTAGATTATAGGCATGTGCATCAACCATATAGAATATTACAGACATGCAGATTTTACACATGTAGTGCAGTCATATATGTTATACACATGTAGATTTCAGTCATGAATATTACAGACATGTAGATCACAGTCATGTGTATTATAGACATGTAAATCACAGTCATAGATATTACAGACATGTAGATCACAGCCATGTATAGTATAGACATGTAAATCACAGTCATAGATATTACAGACATGTAGATCACAGCCATGTATAGTATAGACATGTAGATCACAGCCATGTATATTAAAGACATGTATATTACAGACATGTATAGTACAGACATGTAGATCACAGCCATGTATATTAAAGACATGTATATTACAGACATGTGTATTAGATATGTAGATCACAGCCATGTATAGTATAGACATGTAGATCACAGCCATGTATATTAAAGACATGTATATTACAGACATGTGTATTACAGATATGTAGATCACAGCCATGTATAGTATAGACATGTAGATCACAGCCATGTATATTAAAGACATGTATATTACAGACATGTATAGTACAGACATGTAGATCACAGCCATGTATATTAAAGACATGTAGATCACAGCCATGTATATTACAGACATGTGTATTACAGATATGTAGATCACAGCCATGTATAGTATAGACATGTAGATCACAGCCATGTATATTAAAGACATGTGTATTACAGATATGTAGATGCCAGTCGCATACATACTACAGTGTCATGTACATGTCTGTATTCCAGGTTCTATAGGTTCAGAACACAGACACATGTGACTGTTTGACCTCAGGCAAACACATGAATGAATGATTCCCAGGGCCTTTCCCCGCCCACTTTTGCCCTTATATGGAACATCCGTTCAGTTAAAGAGCCTTCACTCGCTTTTCCATTGGCCGCTGCTCCCGTGATTGACAGGCTGAGAACTTCCTTGTCTCATACACATAGCGTGGAAGGGGCGGAGACGTATGGTAACTAACTGCCGCCGCTGTCCAATAGCTGCCCGGGAGCTCCAGAACGGGGCTTGTCCACAGAGCTGAGGATAAAGATCGAGATCCCCATTGTTAAGGAGATTTAAAGGGGCCGTGGATCGGGGGCAGTCGTAAGAGAGAGGCCGGGCCGAGGGATATACTAGCCGGCCGCGCCCCGTGGGAAAGTCCGGGGCCGGTAAAGAGGATAGGCCTGGGATATATTGGATATAGAGGGTAAAGCTGTGGAGGAGATAGAAGGAGACGGCGAGCCCTGGGGGACGTACAGAGTGGAGTATGGAGCCCCCTGCCTCTAAGAGGAGGTGTCCCGGCCTCACACCCCGGTACCAGCCGGACTCTCTGCTGGATCTTAGTGCCAAGAAAGTGGCAGAGACGTGGGCCTTCGAGCAGGTAATTGGCAGCTGTGTGTGGCTGCATGATGGGGCGGCAGGGGTTAATAATATCTGTCTATACCGTGTATATAATGTACACAATACAGGCTATATATATATATATATATATATATATATATCATGTACTACATGTCTGCTATAGACAGAGTGCTATGTAGCCATGTATATGGTATATACTGTGTACACACCCTCCTATATATAGTAGTGTACATCTATGTATATGATATATACTGTATACATTCTCCTATATAGAGTAGTATACATCTATGTATATTATATATACTGTGTACACCCTCCTATATAGAGCAGTATACAGCCATGCATATGATATATACCTGTATACAGCCATGTATATGGTATATACTGTAAGACACCCTCCTATATAGAGCAGTATACAGCCATGCATATGATATATACTGTATACAGCCATGTGTATGGTATATACTGTATACACTGTCCTATCTATAGTAGTATACAGCCATGCATATGGTATATACCCTCCTATATGGAGTAGTATACAGCCATGCATATGATATTACTGTATACAGCCATGTGTATGGTATATACTGTATACACTGTCCTATCTATAGTAGTATACAGCCATGCATATGGTATATACCCTCCTATATGGAGTAGTATACAGCCATGTATATGGTATATACTGTAGACACCCTCCTATATGGAGTAGTATAGCAGCCATGCATATGGTATATACTGTATACATCCTCCTATATAGAGCAGTATACATCCATGTATATGAGAGCTGGTATATACTATAATTAGACACTTAATACACTGTACACATACTACATTTACACCGTATATAATATACACAATCCAGGTCGTATATATCATATAAATGTCAACTGTGTACAAATGCCATATGGACATGTCATCAGTACATACTGTACATAGCAAGATTGTATATATATATAGAGTGGTACGGTATATATCCCTGTATATGATATGCAGAGACTGTATATACACAATACACTGTTCACATACTAGAATTACACTGTATTATTGAGATATGTGCCTATATATAGAGGAGGAATATTCTGTATGTACACACATGATGTATTGTACTGTATATAATATATACACATAGTTATACCCTGTACATACAGTAGACAGTATAGACTGTGTATAGAGATCATGTACACAGCATAAACTACATGTATGCCTTGTGTTATGATATGGATATATAGTATACATGACATATGTATTTTACAGTACATGAGATATAGATGCAGTATATGCTGTATTCACACAAGATATACTGTACACTTTAATTACACTGTATATAATATATACACATAGTTATACCCTGTACATACAGTGAACAGTATAGACTGTGTATATAGATGACGTGTATGCCTTTTATCTTGCTATATGGATATAGTTATACTAGGATACATGACATGTATGATATACAGAGGCGGTTTATGCTGTATGTACATATGATATACTAGAAGTACACTGTATATAATATATACCCCTAGTTATATCCTGTACATACAGTATAGTCGGTATATATAGATGACATGTATGCCTTTTATCTTGCTATATGGGTATATTTATACTAGGATACACGATATGTATATGATATACATAGTTATAGCCTGTACATACAGTAGAGCATGTGCACACAGTGTATATAACATGTATGCCTTGTATATAGATATATGGGTGTATTAATACTAATACACATCAGTATTGCATCGGTGGCAGGTGTGTGATTGTTCCTGTGTATCATAGTTATCAGCGTGACCTCATACTTCCTCATACTCCATCCACCCTTTCCCTAAATACCACACCAAGATGCCATCATAGCGGGGAGTGTCGCCTGTCACCAGTGGACGCGGCAGCTCATAAACCTGTACAGCGACAGTAATCACCTATGGGTTATGCTGTATGCAGGAGCCGGGGCCCCGCTGATCAGATCCTGTCATCCTCCCCTCCTCCTGAGGAGATCAATAAGTCCTGGGCCGCTGCTCACTAATAAGCCAGTCAATGCCTTGTATATCGGCATGTGGCCCAGAGAAGTGCGAGGCAGCGCCCCCTAGAGTCCATATTACTGTGAACCTGCATTGTCTATCGGCCTGGGACTTCCGATAACGGCTCAGGGGCTGCTGTCTTGACCTGTGACTTGTATAAATGTCTGTTTTATTTCCTTACAGGTGGAGGAGCGCTTTTCCAGGGTCCCAGAACCGGTCCAGAAGCGCATAGTCTTTCTGGTCTTTCCCGCGTAGCGAGAAGGAGATCTGTATGTACTCCTCGCTGGGCTATCACCCTCCTGAGGGCGAGCGAGATTCCAGGGTGCCCTTTAACAGGGGCTTCAGCTGCTGCAGTCTGGGGCGGTGCAGAGAGTGCTCCAAGTGGGGTAGTGGGCATTGTGAAGTGACGCAGGGTGTCGTTACTTGCGCGGTGCCCTCAGGGGGGGGGCAGAGCCTGTGCATGCAATCAGGTTTAACCGAATTATTGTGACTACAAACAGGATTCCTTTGATGCTGGTGCCAGGCTCTGTGTGCAGGTGGAAGGGCACCCGGCCCGTCCACACCTGAGGCCCGCTGCAGGCCGCGACATGTAATCTAGGTGACATTCGACGACACTTCGTTTCTGCTTTTGTCAGTGGCCGTAGCTTGTCCAGACTTGCCGCCCGGCAGATGAGAGCGGGCACTTCCTAGCACGCCCGAGCATGTGCCAGGCCTGGTTTAGTCTGTCTATGGAAATCTCTGCTCGCACTGAGGCCTCCAGATTGCTGTGTCCTCCATTTGCTTATGCAATTTAAACCCTCGCCTGCAACCCCCCCCCCCCCCGGGTATTTATTTGCCTCCCTTTATTAGGATATCAAACCCGAATGGCTAATCCCTTTTTTTTTAGTCTTCAAGCCCCCAGGACCCCCCTCCCCCCCTTTCTTCTCTTCTCTCTGGGTGATTGTATTTTGTACACAGCAAGATAAAAGTCCTCATTGACAGAGAGAGGCCTGGGGCGTGTGACGAGGACAATGCCCGGCTGATACCTGGGCCCTCGTCATGCGTCACAAGATCCCACACATGTCCTGACCGCCGAAGACCTGGGGCCTGTGAATAGGGCTTATTCAGCATTGCCCTCATGGCATCCAGAGCAACATTCTGGATTTTATAAACGTGTAATATAGAGCACTATATTACTGGGGATCTATTGTAAATAATCCACCCCCATTGAGAGTAACCCATGCATGGCAGAAGTTACATCTGTACCAGGGCTTTGTTGTCTGGACCCTCCCCTCTGTAGAATTGGGTTAAGGGGGGGGTTTGAACAGATGGAAGCGTAGTCCTACCCCCTCACTACTATATAGGGGCCGGCATAGATCGGTGATGGGTAACACATAGGATTTATGGTACTCGGAGGGACCTCAGGTCCTAACAGTAGATGAGGATGAATTATACATCAGCAGCCTTGCAGTCTATTATATTATATATCTCTCCTGGTTGTCCCGGGACCAAGCCATATTACAACATTACAGCTATTATAATCCCGTCTGTGCCACTCCTTTAACTCCGCGTCCGTCCCTTGTCCTGCAGGCTTCACCTCAGTGGATCCGTCACAGAAGCAGGAGAACCGGAAAGGACCTACCAAGTGTCAATCAGTTTCGACCGCTGCAAGATCACGTCCGTCAGCTGCGGCTGCGAAAACAGAGACATTTTCTACTGCGCCCACGTGGTGGCGCTGTCCCTGCATCGCATCAGGCGGGCGCGGACGGTGGAGCTGCGGCTTCCCATATCGGAGACTCTTTCCCAAATGAACAGGGATCAGCTGCAGAAGTTTGTACAGTATCTGATCAGCGAGCACCACACAGAAGTGCTGCCTACAGCCCAGCGACTGGCCGATGAGATCCTGCAGCTGGGATCGGAGATTAACAGGGTGCATGGTAAGGACGGATGTCACCTGGACCCCAAATGTAATGTCACGCTGCACCCTTCAGGCCCAGCTCTAATATGTTTTTGCCAGGATGCGTCTTCAAGTAGTGACCTGATTCAGGCCAGTCTTCCTCCAAGTGCATTTCCCCACCTACCTGCCACTAGGGGAAGCATCTGATTTGCTTTATCGTACCAGACAATGAAACTACAACTCCCAGCATGCCCTGACCCCAGCAGCTACTCTATTAGTTAGGCCTATTACCATCGCTCAGAATTACTGCTTTTTGCTTTCAGGAGCCCCGGACCCCACAGCAGGTGCCGGGCGCGAGGACGAAAACTGTTGGCATTTGGACGAGGAGCAGATACAAGAGCAAGTGAAGCAGCTCTTGTCAAATGGTGGATACTATGGAGCAAGCAAGCAACTGCAGTCTATGTTCAGCAAGGTGATTAACCCTTTCCAGCTGTATGTTGTCTCCCGTTGTGCATGATTTGACAGCTACATTCCCTAAACCGTCTGGCTCCTGTCTCTCTAGGTCAGGGAGATGCTGAGGATGCGAGACTCCAATGGCGCTCGGATGCTAATCCTGATGACGGAGCAGTTTTTGGAGGACCCACGGCTGGCTCTGTGGCGGCAACAGGGAGCCGGAATGACGGATAAATGCCGGCAGCTTTGGGATGAGCTAGGTAAGACATGTTCTTCAGATTAGGGTCTAGGAGACCATCTAAACAGATTCAAAAGGTAACATTCGTGGTATTTCCTCCCCCCCCCCCCCCAACAGGTGCCCTTTGGGTGTGCGTTGTGCTCAGTCCCCACTGCCGTTCGGAGGAGAGGGAGTCTTGGCTTGAACTGCTGCGGAGGTGGAACGCCATGGACATCTGTCCTCTGGAGGAAGGAAACTATTCCTTGGAAGGTCCTGGGGCACAGACTCAGCCTCAGAGCTCCAGTGCAGGCCAAGGTATGAATATGAGGGGTGGCACAGGTTTGTATTTCTGCACACCATGTACGCCAAACTAGACCAGCTGTTGCCTCGTATCTAGACACGTGAATGTCTCAGGTTGGTTTAGTTGACACTTGCCACTTTGTATATTTACCTCAGAGACACGCATGACTTGTGTGATCAGTTTCTCCATCACCATGTTGTAGACCGTCAATGGCTTCTGAATTGTCACTTTTCAGAGATAAAGGTTCTCGATCCGATTATTATTTTTTTGCCTCCTTTTCGTTTCATATGACTGTGGTAGTTTGTTTAACTCCGGGTTTTTGTCTTTACTTCCAGTCATTGCTCCCCGTCAGACGGTTTTCGCAAGAGCCCTTAAAGCAGGAGAACTGCGCTGGAGTGATCCCCACTTACAGAGGGTCTTAAACGGAGACACCTCTGCTCCAGGAACAAGTGTGAAGTGCAACACGGACAAGCTGTCCTATGACCCTCAAGGCCGTCCACTCTGGCTCGGAGACCATTTTCCAGTAGCGTGTGCCCGTGTTGATGCCCTGAGGTCTCATGGATACCCGCTCCAGGCTTTGAGGCTAGCTGTCTCTGTGGTTAATACTATGAGGCTACAACGCCAGCACCAGATGGAAGGACTGAAGCAGCAGAGAAAAGGTGAGGTGATAGTAGAAAGTAGGTACCAGAAGCCTCTATGCGGATCATTTATTTAGACTGGCATTTTAGACCCTACAGATGGCAGGTCCCCTTCCTCGCCCACGCCACACCCCCTCTGTTAGACCTGGAGTGAGCGGGGAAAAGTCGCAGATTGCATCAGAAATAACCTTTGCTCCTCAATCTGTGCCAGAAGTACGCTAATATAGAACTATTTCTACCAAATGACCCCCCCCCCCCCCATGTGTTTCATGTGAGCTCAAGATTTCCTTTCCTCTCCTAACAGAACTTCAGATGAAAGGCAGTACAACTCTCACTAATCTAGAGGGTTGGATCGGACATCCACTTGATCCCATCGGATGTCTCTGTAGGACGTTCTTGGAGGCTAGTCTACCAGAGGATGAAGGACCAGCTCCTTACCAAGGTATATATAATGTACTTCATAAGCAGTGAATTAGACTGACTAGAGTCTCTTATGAAGTGGATATTTGTCTTGGGACCTTCTAACCTGGGTTCTCTCTTTTTCAGAGCTCGGTGGAGAACAGAGGAAGGTAATGTACCAACATGTCCCTGTACCGGAGGTTCCCCCTCAGGAGA